>JANHGL010008734.1:26579-37136 GCA_024611195.1 Ceyx melanurus
TTTTCTATATATCTATCTCCTGGCCCTCTTTTTCCACTGATAAAAATATTTGGCTCTCCCCCCCAGTGCCACAGCAGCCTGCAATCACTTCTGGGAGACAGACAGCCCTTGCTTTCCAGAATACAAACCCACTACCTGCAGGCTTTCTCAAGGAGTGTGTAGAAGCAGCCTCAATGGAAACTGTCCATCTCAAAGACCTTCACAGGCAGACATTTTCTAAATGCTCATCCTTCTGCATGTTCAGCCCCAGGGAGCAAGGGCATGAACCCTGTTCTCATGGCACTGTCACTGTGGCTGTTGCACCTCTGCAGTGAGTGATCACTGCTGTTGCCCAGCACTGCCTGCCCTGCACTGCTAAAGCAGCTGAGATCAGCCAAGGAAACATCTCAGAAAAAGCAGAGGCATTTAGAAATCTACCTCATCTTTGCTAAGCTCACTCTCTAACCCCTTGTTTGCCTTCCACTTTATCAACTTGGCTGTACGTTGTATTAACACAATAATATCTGAAGTACAATAGCTTTGGGAGTATCGGCTAAAGCAACAATCCTTTAAGAGGAAATTTCTGTCATCTGCAGGCCAAATATATTCAGCAAAGTGCATCAGTGTCTACCTGTGAGAAGCTGTTTTCAGAAGTCTGCCTCAAAAAAAAAAAAAAAGAATAATCAGAAAAAAAGAACACTAAAAAACAGCACTCCACCTCTCAATTTTCAGAGCAAAGCACCACCCCAGCTAGTCTTGATGCCTCTCCTGGGAGAGCAGAGGAGCTGTGAGCTCCACCAGCACAACCCACTGCTGGTTCACCTCCATAAAAGAGCTAGACACCAGAATCTTGTCCAACAGCCAATTTACCACTCCTGCAGAAACCAAGGTGTGAAATCACCAGATCTACAGGATACAATTCACCTCCTTCTGTCACAGACCACTACAGCTTGTTCCAGTTTGCTCCAGTATCACTTGCAAGGCTTCTCATGCACAACTATCTTACCTTTCTTTTAGGGCTGTCTCCTACATTAATTTCCAAAAGCAGAATTAAAGCTTTCCCTGCTTAAGAATGCAGGAGGAAAACAAAAATGCAAGGAAAAAAAAAATTCTTAAGCATCTTGCTACCTGTTTATGAGGCTGAACACACATAAGCCCCTTGATGGGACAGCACCAGCAATACAGCTGCAAGGTGGTTGTTTTGGCTTTCTCTCAAAGAGACACTAGAAGGACTGAAGGAGATTATCCATGGTACTGTCCCAAGGTAAATCCCAGCTCTTCAGCACAATATTCTACCAGTAGGGCCACTAGGACTGCACTGCTGTGACAATGGGAATGGCAGTGGCTGAGCAGAGTAGACTTCTGGGCTTGGAAATCCTCACACCCTTTTCAATCTGGGTGACAGTAATGAAAGGTGGGTTTTCCACACTCAGTTCAGTCCTCTGCTGAACCACCAGTATCCACTCCTGGTATGTACTGAGACAGGCACAGGGATGTGTTTAAAAGCTGAAGTGACCCCCACCTACCTACAGAGACAAACACAGAGACAGAAATTCTACAACATCTACACATAATTTCATAGGAATGCTGCTCATCTCAGCCACACTCTGTACTGCTAAGCAGAAAGGGGTGAGATCTTTCATATTTTCTGTATATTGCACAGAACCTAATTCCAGCATGGATAACCAAAGCCCTGGAATGAGATCTGAAGGTAACACTTGGTGTCTGTGTTGGTGTTAACAACAGGGCACACAAAGTATTTGTGTTCCAGAGCAAAGATCTGCTCTGCAACTCAGGCACCCCAGGAGATCTGCATTTTCCTTTAAACAGCCTTCAGAATTGAAGATGTGGGATACCTGGTGACTAAACTGCAGGACAGCAGCACACTTAGTGAAAAATGCCTTTCTCCAAAGAAAAGGAAGAGCTTTACACCCCTGCAAAAAAAGGCAGGGGGAAGACAAAAGATGCCAGGGAAGACACAGCAGGGCTGCCAATGTCAACACCACAATGAATAGGGAAATTCCTTTAGTATCAGTGATGGCTTTCCAGCTAGTGGATCTGCTGCAGGAATTCAGTAGCCACAAACTCAGAGAAACTCTGATTTATTTAGTCTAGAAGTATCTTACTTGCACACTTTGGGACAATTATTAGGCTGTGTGGATGACTATGTAAAACACATCCCAATCAGCACAAACTGCTTCTCTTGGTTACACCCAGGACTGTAAAAAAGCACTGCTGAACTGTGCTGTGGTTATTTGCTAGGAATGAATGGAAAAATCCTGTGTGAGACAGAAGAGTCCATGTCAATTCTCTTGATCTGCACTGTTGTTCTGTAGCACTAAACACACCCACAATAAAAAAAAGGAAAAAAAAAAAAGCCTTACAACATCTGCAACTAAAAGGGTTAGTAGCACCCAGGAAACTCTTCTCTCTGCCATCACCTCTATGCCAGAGCCCTAATAGCCACAATTATTCTGGCAGCTATTCACACAGCATCTTTTCATACCACCTTTCCTGTAGAAAATAATTTCCTTGTGGGAGTGAAAAAAGCACTGGTCCTTTGGGCAGGGAAGAAATGCAGATTGCTTCACTGCTCAATTCCTTCCTCCTGCTCTAAACTGAGTCAGGGAATTCCCTCTTCCCAACACCCATGACAAACAATGCATCTGATCTTCCAGTCAAAAATTAGCTGCTACAAGAGCAACTGCAAAACCTGGATACACCACACCCTAAATGAGGGAAAAGAATGGAGGTTGAAGCTTACTCCAGGTTAAGGAAGAGGCTACGTGTCTAGGAGGTGAACAGCATCAAACATGCACTGGAAGCAGGTAGCTCTCCTCCTCTGCTGGAGAGAAAAAAAGGGAGAGGGGGTATGAAAATCCTCTCCTCCCAAATTATGTTAAAGAGTTTGCAACATTCTCTACTCTCTGATCTCCATTATTTTATAATGTCTCAGACTAAGGCAGAACACCAACCATTATTGTTTTGCTTTTACTGTGAAGTATCTGCATTGGCAGAGCAAGGTAAATTTATTACCTACCTAACAATGGAAGTAAAACAGGATAGTTGTAAGGCATCACAAAGAGGTTTACACAGGTTAAAGTAGTGCTTGCTTTTAAATACCCAAAGGGTTGGCCAAGTTCACTGTATTTCCCACTGCTGCTCACAAATACCTGATGAAGAATGAGAGAGATCACTGAGTTAGAATCATATCAAAACTGTTAAGCATGGGGCATTTAAAAATTCAAATCAATCTGAACCCAACTGCATTAAGACAACAAATCATCAAGCTCAGAGGAGTTTGAGGTTGCACACACCAGGGTGAGTTTGCACTTTCATTCCCCAGTGCAGAGATGCAGCATTCAGTGTCCCACTCCCAGTCAGTGGGGAAATGCTCTTCACAGTGTCACTGCTTCAGTCAAGCTACTTTGAAATGATGCTCTGAGAAGGTTTTGAAATTATTTAAAATAGGCTAGGGGGACATCTGTTGAGGGTATGTTTAAAGACAGTGTATTTGAAATTAGACTTGTGGCTCAAAAAATGGCATGAATAAACTTTACAGTGCTGATAAAAGAAAATAAAAAGCTTTTCAAGCACAAAAATAAAGCAAAACAAATACTCAAGAAACACCTCATGTCAAATGTCAACATTTTCAACACTGACTTTTTGAGTTTGGGGATTTTTTTTCAGTGTATATATAATATATGGGGGCACTAACCTCAAAAAGCAATACATGCACACAAGTATTTCATATATGTAATGTTCTTACTGGGACAGTCCACCCACACCCAACCAAAATCTAGTTTTCTTGACAAAAAAAGTTACCCTTGCAGTAAAAAGGAAGTGGTTCCCTCTCTGTTTTGTCAGAGTGTAAGGAACAGACTTTGTTACGTGGTTTCTATGACAATGAGCCTATTTTTCCTAGTTTGTAAGGTTCTGCTATGCAGCTGGGAGAAGAAAAGCAGGTTTTTTTGAAAAAGAGCAGAGTAATTTGAATAATTCAGGCATATAATGTACCTATTAATGCTTAAAAGGATGATGCTGAAATTTGTTTATTAAAAGCAATTTCCATTTTTCTTCTGCATAAGCATGTTGTATTTTCAGGGAAGCTGCAATATTTATTAGGGAAACAAACATGAAAGAGAGCTCCAAGTATTTTTATCTTCCCAGCTGAAGGTTCACCCTACAGCAAGTGCTGGTGTACACATCCAGCTCTCCTGTCCAAGGACACCATTGAGAAGGGAATTACAGAGCTCATTTTGTAGAGGATGCAGAAACAACCCACATAGCCAAAAATGACAAAGGGAGCATGTAACAAACCATTTCAGCAGCAGAACTTTGACCTCTTGAAGGCCAATCTAGTCAACAAGATCAACAGCTTCCACTCAATTCCCATTAGCAGTTTCAACCATCTACTGGAAATTATTTGCAGCTGCTGATGAGGCAACATGACTGAAATGAGAGCTGGGCTTCCCTGGAAGCAAACAGAAGCCTACAGAGAATTCCAATTTAGCCAGAAATGGAACCTGCAGGACACACTTCTTAGCAAAATGAGATGGACCTAGAAACAGCATTAAATGAGATTACAGAGCCTGCAGAGGGAACATTCATCCTGACTTCTGATTAGCAAGGAGGTAACTGAAACCTTGACATGTTTCTGCTCCTCAGGTGCAGAGTGTGTGAGCAGAGCCCAGTTCTGCAGGTTGACAAAGGCTGCAGGACCCCTGCATGCCCAGCACAGGGGGAGAGTAATAAAGGGCAGTACCTGCCAGCAGGTATGGGGAGACTTTCTTTCCAAGATGTACTGTGTTAGGGGTGAAGGCTCAAGCTCATACTTGTCAAAAGGGAGCTTGTCTATTACCATTGGCTCACAATCAACACAGGAGAACCTCACAATAGGGTGGGCTGTGCGTGGAGGCTAAAAAAGAAGAGGAAAAATCAGGTTTTTAGTTATTTATGGTAGAGAATTCTCTTAAAAAGAGGAATAAGCATGTCATTTAGCATTCTAGAGGTTTAAACTCTGTTTCTACATTTTCTTTTAAAAAATAAAAACACAAGCTCTCACATAAGAACAGAGATTAATTCTCTAACTCAAAAAAAAAGCCACACACACATGTATAGCTACATACATAGAGAGAAAAACATTAATAAGATTCAACTATTTCTCTTTAAAAGCTTCCATAGCAATCAACCTATAGTATCAGGTACAGGTTTAAAGAAAAAAAATTCAACTCTGCTTCCCAGCTTCATGTTCAGGGGATTGCAGATGTGAAACTGTGCTCACTTTGCCAAGGGTATCTCAAGACACTCCCTGCCAAGTCTGCTGGTTTGATTTTTTTTCCCCCTCTTGAGGCTTGAGAACAGCACCTTGAGCACTTGCAAAGTAAGAAACAGAACAAGCCTAACAGAAGACATCTTTAAAAAGGCTAGTGAGACATGTCAGATGTATGATCTTTTCAGTAAGGAGAAATTAATGCTGAGCCTCCCTCATTTGCTGAATGGGGTAAACTCTTCTGTTTCAGCTTTAATTCTTCCTGCTCATGAAAGAAAGCCCATGCATGAAGAATTCCAAGCAGAGAAAACACAGCTGACCTATTAAACCCAAATCTCCTTTTTCCACATAAACACATCTCATAAAACTTTGATTAAAATTTAACAGGCTCACTATCATTTGTGGTATGTGAAGCAATATATAGTTAAATTTTATCATCTTTTAAAAAAACATTTACCAAATTAAGTAACCATACACATGTAAGTATGCTAAAGACATCATGGCAGAGTATTTACATTAGATGATACCACTCTGTGTTAAAAATACTTTTAATTATCCTTTTAAAGCAAGGTCAGATCCTATTAGTAAAGAAAGTAAAAAAAACCTACTGTAGTGATCGTTTTCAGTCTGTTTAATTATGTGTAGAAAATATATATATATATATATATTTATTTTTATTTTTTTTTAGCTTATATTTTACTTACCAGTGTTGGTGAATTCTGATCAGGCCAAAAAGATTCTGGGATGGGCCAATGCCCAACAGGAACACCCGTTTTGGGGTTAGGTCTCACATAAATGAGCTTATGACAACTATGCCAAGGTTGAGAAGCAAATGAATTGATGGGCCTGGATGAATCAACAAGTCCATCTAGAATTTAAACAAAGCAAAATAACAAGAAAATAAAAGAAAATAAAAATCTTCATGCATGCATTTGTCTCCCAGCAACATTTCTGCATTAGCAAGCTATAAGGTGTTTCATCACAACTGGTTCACAGCCATTCAGATCTTTACAGAAGTGGTTGGAAAAAAAAAACCAAAAACCATCCAAATGTGAAATATCATTACCTGAGAAACAGTAACATTTGCCCAGTGCACCCTGCTGCTCCTGTGCCACAGCCATTAGGTACTCACTGCAGTGAGGCATGTTCACCCACTATGGAAAATGGCATTTCTTATCTCAGCACTTTAGCAGCCACCCTGTTGGTTTTGGTTCTGCTGCACCAGTAAGGACTGGGAATTTACAGTCCCCCTGCATGGGCTGCAGAGCTCACTGACTGCCACTGTGGAAACTGAAAGTGCAGAATTTATGGAAAGGTTGGATTTATCTTGCTGGAGCAGCTTCTGCCACATTTTTAATGAGTAAGAATCCACAGACCACTCCAACCCCACTTGTCTACTGGAGAGACCAGTGTCCCCCACCAGTGCACTGCAGAGCACAGGCACAGCTCCACACTGAGGACAAAGAAAGCTTGCAGTAGCACAGAATTTCAGCATTACCTTTCCAAGATTGCTCTTCAACAGCACAGCAGAGATCACCCACTGCAACTGTCTTCATTTTACAAGCATTTTACACTCTTTTCCCTGCATTAGACAGCTGGCCAGTAATACTGTGCAAAACCCACCTTCAGATACCTATTGCTCTGGTTTCTCTGCATTATATACACACTGGTTTTTAGAGCTTGGGTAAATCCCATCACATTTCTCTCTAGTTTAAAACCTTCTCAATTTCTGGAAAGATTCATAGCCACAGTGCATCACTATTTCAGTGTGACAATTAAACAAAACATTTTTTAAATGAAATTTCACTAGCCTTCTTGCCACACTGGAGAACATTTGGGCCAATAGAGACACAGGGATTTGCAGAGGTGTTGTCCTGCACAGCATTATAGGAAAGCTTTCCAGTAAAATGACATTTAAATAGGCAAAAGGAGAAAAAATTAATTATATATACAGCAAGAAAAAAGTTATTCAGAAATGAAAGCAGGAATTAAGCTGGCTATGTTAAGATGCTAAGGGGATCTTAAAACCTTCTTAAGCTTCTGACATTCCAGGAACATCCTCATTTCCTAAATATAAACCAGTCAGATTCTCTCTCCTTCCTTTCAGCCATGAATTTCTGCAAATTTTTCAAAGCTGCTCCACATCAAGAGGGCATTTTCCTCTTGCCTGTTATGCACTTCACTTGCAGCTAGGAAAGTTAATTCCTTTTTCTTTCCATACAGTTATTCACTTGCAAGCTAGGAACATTCCACTGAAACTTACTGTGTTGTGATAAATCAGCAGGATGAGAACATCAGGAAAATTAAGCATTAAGATTACTTCAGCCATATTCAAGTGTTTAAACACACTGCTCATGCATTGGATTATTTTACAACCAAGTTTGGATTTCACTATTTTAAAACCAAGTTTGACAACACTGTAATTCAAACTTTGCTGCTTCCTGCAAACCCTCACTTTGCCCTCAAAAAAGGAGGCAGAGCAGAGTGCCAGGAGAGCTGGCAGGCAGGTGGGCAGTCCACACACCATGTGCAAACACAGCAGCATTTAACTGAACCCAGGACTCCTACTGAAAATGGAACAGAAACAAGCCTACAACTCCACAGCCAGTGTGTGGCACAGCCATGACCTGGGGTAAAGAGGCAGCAGAGCTCTGTCACTGAGGCATAAAAGCTTTAGTTTAACTGCTTTTTCAGCATGTTATCAAGCATCCCATGCACCCTGGACACTGCAGAAGAAAGCTGCTAGAAAGGACACTGCAGACCCTTAAGGGCATTTGCATGCACACAAAACATTTAGTCTGGAAACATTTCTTTCTTGAACATCAGAGAGAAAAAAAGCAACAAACCAAAAGGGGAAAAAAAAACCAACAAAACAACAAGTTACTCTACCTTCTCCAATGGGAGCTGGATCTGGTCCTGACTTTTCAAAGTTAATAACAACTCCACTTTGGACTTTTTGCACTAGAGATTCTAAACACTGATTCAACATTCTCTGGGTCCGGACGCAGTAAGAACGACCTAAGCAAGAGAGAAATGACACAGAGGAAACACAAAACCAAGTTTAGTCTTAATTGAGATGTCTTCTTACATTAAGTCACACTGCCAAGGCCTTCAGTTTTATACCAAATAATAGCCACAAGCTTTGTACAAGTGTGTGGAAAAAGCAAAATACTTCTAAAATGCAATAGAGCCAAGGAAATAAAAACCAACCTGCTTTCACTTATTAGTAAGAGGCCATTAATGCTAACTCAGGTTACTCTGAAGACAAGTTTATAATGCACTTAAGAACATCTGATTTCACCAAGTATCATCTATCTGTTCTTTTTCTACCCAAACCTTACCAGGTCCTTATACCCCCAAACTTCCCCTCCCAGAAAAAGGTCTTTTTTTTTTTTTCCAAGCACCAATTAAAAAAAACCTGATTAATATCTCAAGGAACTGGCTCCAGAATTAATTCTTTTGAGATTAAATATAGCTTATTAGCCCTGCAGCAGAACTAGTATCTCAATAATTGTCCCACTCAATTCAACATTTAAATAAGAAATCTCACAGCTGAGCAAAGCCAACCTCCAGAAGAACAATCTAAGGCATTTTCCAATCCCTCCTACTGGTGCATTAAGCAAATTCACATCTAGAAGATCTGAAATAGGAATATACTTTTATTCTAAAGCTCTCCTATGCTACTGGAACCCCAGCTCAACACACAACCACACAGATTCACACAGACACCAAGGAATGGAGAAACCAGCAAGAGGTGAAGTTGAATCAAAGGAAACAGAAATAGTTGAAAGCAAATACCAAACATAAAGCAAAGTAACATGGAGTTACCTCCTGTAACTTCACACATCTGTGTGATGGCAGATTCATCAGTAGGCACACTGCCAAGCTGCTCTGGCTCAGCAGAGGCAGCTCCTGGCAGACGCAGCACTAGAGCAAACAGCCTCTGATCCCAACGGAATGGCTCTTTGGTGAGTTCACTTCCAGGCAAAGGAGAGTTCAAAGGGAGATGAAGCTGGTGAAGAAAGATTTCAGAATCTTTTCAGCTACTTGACAAACTCCAATGGATTCTTTAATCTGTAGAGGACCCTGTGTATTGCCCATCCACTGATTTATCTGAATGTATAGTCTGGAAACACGTCAGCTCTGAATTTAGGGGCTGAGCACTAACAGCAGAGCCAGTTTCTGTTCTTTTCACAGCATGTCAGGGTTGGAAGGGACCATGGAGATCTTCCAGTCCAACCCCCCTGCCAGAGCAGGCCCATGTACTATAATCTAATCTAGCACAGGTCACACAGGAACACACCCAGGTGGGTCTTGAAAATCTCCAGAGAAGGAGACTCCACAACCTCTCTGGGGAGCCCATTCCAGTGAAGAAGTTCCTCCTCATTAGAAAGCAGGTTGTTGAAGCACAATTACTATTATCAGCAAAAAATCATTATTAATCCCAGCATAGCACCAACTTGCAAGATCCCAACTTGCAAAATGAATGGTAGGTTTACCTCCTCTTGAACTCCAGCTGTGTTTGTCAGCTTGTTTCCATCTGTGATGGTAATCAAAATAGATGGCTCCAAAAAGAAAGGGTTCCTTCCCTGGAGACAGAAACACATGAACACCAAGAGTAACCTTAACAGCTATAGGCTTGTATTTTCATCATTAGAAAATAAACATCTTACTGTTTATTATGTTATTTATGAGCAATCTTCCAAAAGAATCCTGTCATTTTCTTTCAGCAGGTGCAGAGCCATGAAGAACTACTCAAGACAGGCTACTCTGTGCACTCACACCCTGAAGAGGGTTAGAATCACTGGTCTTTTTCCTCCAGTAAGAGACAAGACCCATTTAGCCCACAAAAGCAGTATATAAATTATAATAATACAGAAAACTCAGAGTTTCATTATGTCAGTAAGGTAGAAAACAGAGTATTTTTAGCTGAACCCTTCAGATGTGGTACTCAGGGCATTAGCTACAGGTTAACATGAAACTGCAAAGCAGATTTGCTGCCATCCATGTGGTGTTCATACACCCATACAGCGAGTGTCTAGCTACAGCCAGGGTCATTTATACTGCTGCTTTCCTTCTAGTTTAGTAAGGAAAAAAGTGCAAGTATATTCCAGAGTAGATGGAAGAAGAAAAAGAGGAAAAAGGAAAAAAAAAAAAAAAAGGAAAAAGGAACAAAAAGTTTTAACACACAGCTATCCAATATACTTTTTAAAGTGCAAAAACAAACATGAACCACCAAAATCCCTCTCCAACTGTAATAAAAAAAACAAACAAAAAAAATAACATAAAAAATAAAGTTAAATAAA
>JANHGL010008735.1:8379-19948 GCA_024611195.1 Ceyx melanurus
TTATATAGACAAGTTATACAGATATGTAAGTATGTCTTTCCTTTTATAAAGTGAAAATTATAAAACCAGCAGAAACATTAAATTTGTCATTTTTACCAAATATATGACACCAAAAAAAAAGCACACTGGAAATAACTGCACTGAAGTATCTCTCAGTTGTGTTACATCATCATGTATCTAAGATAATTCTGAATATACTTCTTGAATATGTTTCTCAAGTACAACTTAAAAGAATAAACCAACCAAACAACTCCTTTCAATATTATGTGTAGTCCTTTATGTTTACATTGGTTTAAATGGACTTAGAGAGGAAAATATTTTCAATTACTTTGTGTAAGATGTCTGTGCAGGCTGGCCAGGCAGCACTGAGCTGGCAGATGGAGTAACTGTGCCTTGGCTGAGGGAAGAGAGCTGTTCAGGAGGAAGATTATAGCCTTGAATATGGCCCATCTGTGCACTCCCTGCCACCAAATATGCATTACTTTGAGGTTGCCCTGGATACACCTAGGAAGTTGAAGAAAGGAATGTTAAAAATAAAATGTGGTAGTGAATCATGGAACAAATACCAGTCCAAAGCAGAATGCCCAGATGACTTCTACGAAGTAGAACCATTAAAATGGAAAGTAAATAATGTAATTTTTTGCATCATTAGTTAACCTCTCATTTCATACAACTGTTGAGGGTGCAACTGTTAATATTTGTTGTGGGGCAGAAGGGAAAAAGAAGTCCTAAGTAAATTTCAGCTGAAAATAAGGTAATGTTTGACAGCAAATTAAAGGAAAAGGTTGCCAGTAGATGTGCTAACATCTAAATGTGTTAACATTCTAAATTAAGACTAAATTTCTAAATTAAAACTAAATTTCTAAATTAAGACTAAACTTCTAAACCATGTGCTTTTGTTCAATCATTAATGATTTGGATTAAAGCAAATTACTATAACAAATGATTAGGTCTCATATACAACTGAGTTAATTTAAGTTTATGATACACATCTATCTTAAGCTTCATGAATCTCAGATAGATTCCAAGAAGATTTACCAATATCATGGAATCACAGAATGTTAGGGGTTGGAAACAACCTTTAGAGACCATCTATTCCAACCCCCCTGCCAGAGCAGGTTCACCCTGACCAGTTTCCCAGGATTGCAGGCTTAATAATAAATTGGCTTAATTTTTTTTTTACTCAAAAAGCAAGTAAATTACTGAAAAAAGTTTGAAATTTGGTATATTCTTATATACAGGAAAAGAATACAGCAAGTGTGCTTTAGGCTATGGAATTAAACACTTAAATGTTTAAAAGCCCTCTTAAAAATACCATGGAATATAAGCAAGCCAAAAGACCTATTTGGAGATGTCAGTTATATGGAAATGCTACCATAAAATAATTCTAGATTTTAACTTCATTATTTAAATGCTAAATGCTCTCTACTGATAGTTCAGAAAAAAACCCAAAACAAACAAACAAAAAGAACAGACTGATTTTTGGTTGGGGATATTGTACTTCCTTGGTTCTTTACTTTCTTTGCCCCACTATGCAAAGCCCTGGTAGCTTTAATTTTTAATTCTATGTGCAACTCAAAGCACAGGATGGGCTTTTTACTTAATCAAAAAGAATGGAACAGAAAAGAACTATGAAAAGAATTAGAACCTGAAACAGAAGAATACTCAAGATTGCAGGTGAAAACAAACAATTGTATTTTTGTTTTACACACTGTTGAGAGAAAACTCTGCTCTTTCATGTGAGGGTATCTCTGAAGGAGCAAGATTATTTTAAGGTAACAAAGACCTCAAAAAGAGGTTTCCAACTCAGAGGGTGAAGGGGGTGGGAACAGAAGGGCAGAAAACAGTAAGTAAATTATTACTTGCACTCAGCATATGCCACCACATTTTATGTATCAGTATATATTTAATTCAGTAATGCAGAGAAGTATAATGTAAAAAAAAATATTAAGTTTTGTAACAAAGTTACCTTGTGAAAGCTGCTTATTACTAATAATTTATAAGAAATTAACAACAGCATGTCCTAAATAATGTCAGTGGCTGTTAAATGTTACATACATACCTGAGAGCCAGAAACAGCAGATGACTGCATATAATACTGTGGGTTTTGTAGTTTTGCATACATGGAATACATTGGGTCTTCATTCATCAATTTGTTATACAAAGAAAGAGCCTCCATTGCTTTAACATTGAGCTCTGAAAGTTCTGAATGTTTCCTAGAAAAGATATTTTACAGTTTAGTCTACAATTTAGATAACTTCAGTACAGAACAAACAATACAGGGAATTTTCATGAGGTGTGATAATCAACATATTCCTACTGCCTGTGAAAGGATGCCTGCCAAGTGCCAGAACCTCCAAAAGCACAAGACTAAAACATTACATGACTGGGGAAAAAAATCCTTTAGACCTCCTCCCAGATGAGAAGCTATTAATAAATACAAAATAATAATAAATAATGTCTCCTCTGCCAGTGTTCACAGGAATTATGAACACATCATTAAGTAGCAACACTGGTATTTCTAAGAATGAATCTTGAGTCAAAAGACATGACTATTTTTACCTGTCTATATCTTCCAACTTTTCATCTATAAGAGGACCCATCTGGTGGCACATTGCTAGAATAGAAAGACATTAAAATATGTCAGAGTAATAAAGATATCCATACTACAATGTTGGAAAGCAGCTTTAAAATAAATAGCAAAGAAAAATGTGTAGTCCAATTTTTTTTTTAAATCATTACTACCAAGATAGGTACAGTAACAGAGGTAGTGTCAGGAACAACTGAAGAATGAGCTCCAGATGAAATTTTCAGTGGTCATACAGTTCTAAAAGTACCTTGTAAAACTAAAGTAAAATACAGTGAAACAAACTGCATTTAACATCCCAAGGGTATAAAGCTGAAACTATTTTCATTAAGAAGTTCCATCTGAAAGGTGATCTCTTCTTCAAGGAAGAAAATTTGCCACTGCCACCTAGATCATGCACTCAACTAATTACAAAAAGGCTATGAAAACAGTGCAAACAGGCTGCAATGATTCAAATCATCTGCACATCAAAGACACTAATAGCATATTATTAACTCATTAGATTCTAATTGGGGGAAGGGATCTTTTTCAAACCACTAAGGTGTGCAAAAACCAACACAAAAACTTAGCAGCAGTGGAATGGCAAAGCATGAAGATAAAGAAAAATGCACCCCCCCCAGCAATTTTCAGCACAAGGCCAGGGGGTTTATTGAACTGCCAAGTAAACCACAGTGCCAAACAGCAAGACAGAGCTTGTCAAATATCAAATGAATGGACAAGGCAGCTGCAAGGGGGTACTACAGTCTAACCCACTCCAGCATCAAACTGCACCCACTTACCCAAGCTAAGAACTATTTACTATTCAAGAGATGTGCTTAATTCAAGAGCTACTCAACATTCAAACCAAGAGGAGAAAAAAAAGAAGCAGGCATCAAAGATTATCTAAAGGTATTACAAGGAGCTCTGGAACTCTGTTTTCACTCCCACTTTTCCCAGGTGAGAGATACTCCAGGAAGCCTCTGGACCATGATGTAAGGGCATCACTGATGTGTTGGTCCTTGAAGGCAACTCCAGGAGAAAGAGGAGTTGTATGAAAGGCACCTATCTGCTTTTGTGCACCTGGGATCAGTAATACACTGATACAGCAGAAATGCTGGGAAAAGATGTAAAACCTGGCATAAATTCTATTTTTGAATAATACAGTGTGGTAAAAGGCAGGATGAGGATGTCTTGGATATCTCCATACTAACATGATGGCTGCACTGCTGCCAGTCACAAACTCTGGGCTCCTGAAATTGTTAGGGTGAGCTCTCCAAATACATCTGACTGCAGTACAGCTTTTGTATTCTAGGAGCAGTGCCACAGTTTAATATAAAATAAAGCATTGTTCTCATGATCTCACCATTTCAAAAGGAGATCCTAATGTAAGTCATATCTGGGAGTTGGTTGACAATCATACCTTTAATTTCTTTTCCTCTGCCCTGGGCCATATATAGGAAATCTGCCTCTATAGCTGTATTTGGTAGTTGATAAAAAAAAAAAAATTCTTCATATTTTGGTTTTTTTTACCCCACCTTAGCTTCAGTGAAATGAAATACAAACAGATATGTCACTGATGTGCAGTTCCTAAACAGGAGTCATTTAGAGCTATGATGGGTGTGGAAAAATAGGAGATACACAAAAGCTTACAAGTTCATGCACTTTATCCTAATTAACTTCTAGATAGAGCTGGAATCTGCCATTTTCTTAAAGCCTGGTTCTATCCAAGTTGTTAATTTAAGCCAGTGTTCTGTCTCATAACTGGTAAACTTCTTTATTTCCTTCTCCAAAGTTCCCTCCCAGAAATATGGGAATATTCTGTTGCATCTAACAACCCAGGTAGAATGGTCTATAATGCCTCTGAAAAGGTGGTCTAAATAATCTAAGTCTAAAGGACTACTATAGTTTGTAGCACTGTAGTAGGTATTTGTTTAACATTAAAGCCCTGCTGAAATACACATGAAAGTAAAAAGCATGTGGGACACCCACAGATCTAAGCCTCAGTAGTACTTCTGCTCCCTCTCATGGAATCTTTCTTACACTCCTTTTGCAACTCATGTTGTGCTGTTCTGTAAAGGAAGAAGATAATTATTTTCTGACACTTTTCTCAGGCATGCTTGTGGTGTGGAAATGAAGTAGTTTCAGCTTCTTTTAAATGTGTTTGATATAGGTAATTACTAGAGAGGAAAAGACAATAACAAAAGATGAGATTTTCTTACCCTCAAGATGAAGCAATTCTGGAAGGTCTGGCTGCTCATCAGATGGATCTGCACTTTGTAACATCTGCAAGAGTTGGTCCATTTTATCCTAGAACACAAACTGTATCATTAATATCAGAGGGGATTTTCAGGATAGTAAATGAAAGTAGCTATTTACAACAGCCATTGTATCTCTTGGGACTTGGAAATCATCCAGACTAATTTTAAGCAAATACAAATCATACATGCTACTTTACAGGAATAAAGATGCTAGAAGAAGGAAAAGCCAAATGTGAAAAAAATATTAGTAGGAAAAAGTGGTAGATGAAGAATACCCCTTTATTCCTAGAAGTCCTAAATAGTATTTTCTGACCAGTTTCTGGTTTCCCCTTCTAGTTATTACCCATCCAATACCACCACCTAGTGGGATTAGTGGAAATATTTTGACAGAAATACATTGAGAGAGTACTTTAAAAAAAGAAATGGGTACCTAAAACTGAATTAACTGAAAAACCATGCTACATTTTGTAAGTGAATAAGGCTTATCAACATGTGAGCAATGGCATTACTTCATAGTTTGGAAAGTTTGCATCATTGACTACAGAATAAGTTATCCCTGATTAACCAGTTTAAGTGTAACTCATTTATCAAAGGGTGGAAAATTAACACACAGAAATTCTTTGGAAAGTATCTTAGGCTGAACTATATTTCTTAACCAAACATTATTTGCAAATGATTAAAAATCACTTTTTTAGCCGAGTGCTATCAAATAAATAACCTTTAAGAAGCTTATATAAGGTTGTATCCAAGTGGAAACTGCAACCATGGGGTTTTTTTTACCTTAACCTCAGGAAAAGGCAGAATGATGCCGAATTATTTCCTTCAAAATTATACTATGGCAATTTTAAAAACAAAACAAGACATAAACCAAAGTAGAATCCCAGAAGACAAAAGCTGGAAGGCATTTCAAGGCAGGGCTGAGATGCTAAGATAAGCTATTTCAGCAGATTACAAACTAGTATCTCTTGGGAGGAAGAGTATTTGAGGGAGGAGTTAAGCAGGACTTTAGAAAGGCAGTTCAAAAAGCAATGACAGAACTCTTGTTGAGAAAGAAATGGGAGATCATGACAGAGAAAGGGAAAAAAATCTAAAAATCTAAACAGGACAATAATAAGACCCCTGGGAGGGGAAAAAAATTAATTAATTCCAAGACAACTTTCAGGATGGGAGTCTTTAAGTTATCCCAAAGCACTCAAAGCAAAACTTGAAAGCCAGTGCATCCCTCCTCAGCAAGCATCTATTTTGGAGATGAACAGCTGTATAATCCTGGGGCAAGGTCCTAAAGGGAATGCAGTTTTCAAATTCAGTTTCAGAAATCCCCAACAACTTCAAGACACATGAACAAATTATAATACTGCAATTTAATTTTATTTTTTTTTTAATTCCATCGACTTTCCCTTCCTATTCTCTTTTGGTATGTTCTCCTGATATTTCAAATGGGTTTTGAAGTACAGGATGAAAGGGTTAAACATCAGATATTGAAATGTACCAGCAGTTGAAAACCAGACTTTTGTCATGCTTACTTCATCAATATAAACTGGTTCAGGCTCAGGTTCTATTGTCTCTACTTGAACTTCATCACTGAACTGAACTGTTTTCTTCTCAGTTTTCACTATAAAATAAACAGATTTTATTTTATAAAATAATAGTACACAATACAATGAGATAACTGTTATAAAACTAGCATGTTGTCTTCTTGGCATTTAAAACCTCTACTGTGAAGATTAAATATATATATATATATATAGGTGACATTTGAAGGCTAAAACCATCTCCATAGACTTCAACAACTTTCTTTAGCAAATCTATAAATTGCATTTAAAAAAGGCACCAGTTCACACCAGGGCAACAGAAACATGTCTTAGCAGGTATATGTCTTTATCATAGTCTCCCAGTACATAACAAGTAATCAGGAGAACAGACTGAGAGCAGGAGATTGGAAGGAATAGGGTGAGTGAGACAGGTTTAAGAGAAAACTGTTGAACCATCTATGACAAACTGGAGCCTTCTGTTTTCCAGAACAAAGAATACAATCAAAAGTTCTCAAATTCTGCTATTCCTTCTTCATTAAATAGTAGTTGCAAAGCCACCTCACTCCTCTGTAATGGAAGCCATGACAAAAAAAGCTGCCAAATACTACTCTTGCCACACTTACCAGTCAAGTCTCAACACAGAACAGATGATTCCTACAGCATGCAATCCTACTGACCTGCTCACACCTTTGGCACACTCATGGTGAGATCACAGGAGATTCATCTTTAAAATCCAACAGATTCATAGAAATTGCTTCTAGAATCTTAAAGCCTTGTCTAATATTTAATCTTTTAATTGAATAGAGTAGGTTAGATTGATATAAATAGGTACAAGGAGATAACCCATACCAGAAAAAAACCCTTCTCACACTAAGCACACATACTATACACTATAGGATTATAGTTTCTTGAATTGTTTGAACAGTTGTAATCATAGAATCATGTGGGCTGGAAGGGACCTCTGAAGACCATCTAGTCTGACCCCTCTGCAGTGAGCAGGGACACCCTCAACTACAGCAGGTTGCTCAGAGCCTTGGCCAACCTCACCTGGAATATCTCCAGGGATGGGGCCTCCCTCAACTATCTCACTGGGCAACCTGTTCCAGTGCTCCACCACTCTTGTGGTAAATAATTTGTTTCTAACATCCAATCTAAATCTATTCTTATCTATTTTGATAACCATTGCTTCTCATCTTGTCACTACAGTCCCTTTCCTGTCTTTTTATAGGCCTCTTTCAGGCACTGGAAGGTGCTCTAAGGTCTCCTTGGAGCTTTCTCTTCTCCAGGCTGAACAACCCCAGCTCCTTCATCCTGTCTTCATAGGAGAGGTGTTCCAGCTCCAAATCCTATCTGCCCAGGGCCCTTCAATTTTTCCTTGATCAGCTATGTACCATTGCAACTAGGCAAAAAGACAATTTGGGAAGAAATTGCTGTTGCAGCTGCTGTAGCCAATGGGTAGTTCAAGGAGTCTGAGGGAAGCTATTGACAAAGCCATCAGACAGCATCATATTTTTGGGCAGATGCCAGCTTAGGCAACCTTGGTCTGACACAAAGACATGCCTGTTTTTTGGGAGAACACAGCAAGGGTTCCCCAGTTTTACCTTGAGGATCACATTGACTTGCAATTCTATCATAAGGGAAAGGAACTAGATAAAGTAAATCACTAGAGAAATATCTCTTAGGTCATGGCAAAGCTTAACATTTATACATTAATGTAATGTTACTTACTCATTTCTGGCTCAGCAGAAAGATCAGCTGTTACAAAATTAGATGGAAACAATCCTATACCCTGATGAGTTTCACCTTTCCACCAATTTGGATCACTAAAGATTAAGAAAACAAATACATTAATTCCCCCAATACATTAAATAAACTATACTAACATGGAATTTTGCTAAGAACTGCACTGTACAAGGCCTTTATATTACTTGTACATCAACACAATTTGCATATATGCAGAAATCTTTATCCAAGAATCCTTATGCAACTACATTTGTATGTAAAAACAAAATCTAGGAGATGGTTAAATAAAGTACTTAAGATGCAAATATATTCTTGCAGTTGGATTCTAATGTGTGCTTTTACATAGAAGATACAAGTATTCCCCACCAATTTTTACAGTCTAATATACCTCTAGCAGGCATTCTATATAAATTACCTGTCATCAAGGATAGTTATAAGCTCTCCAGCTTTAAAAGTTAATTCGTTGTCTTCAGCAGCCTCAAAATCATAGATTGCACGAACCTTTCGGCCCTCGTGTTTGTGATTTGGTAAAAGGCTTGAGGTGCTTGGGTACAAACTGGAAAGTGGTGTTTGCTGCTGCCTTTGTTCCTTCAGGGACAGTTCAATAGCTACAAAAGAAGTTATTCACATGAAAATTCCCTCTAAAAATTAATTAAACCATCATTTAACTCTGTGAAAACTTTTAGTATCATTCCATTCCTGGTGCATCGTAATAAACTTCTGCCTTTCACTTAAAAATAATGGTAAAAACCAAAAAGACATTTTTCTGCCCATAGATAGTAAATTACTGAGGCTTTCAACATGGACAGGACAAATAAATAGCTCTTCAATACAAACAGGATAGCTCAGTGAAGTAATTCCTTTTTTATTATTATTGTTATTACCTTGAAGTGCTGTAAAGTATTTAAATTCTTACTAGCACAGACATGATGTTGAATTTTTCCAGATCCCTTGAAACTTTAAATAGATAGAGCTGTTCAGGTGCACAGTGTTGATCTGTTAGATCAGGAGTCTTTAGCCTGGATTCACAGAGTCAGAGGATCACAGAGGTTAGCTGAGGTTGGAAGAGACCTCTGGAGGTCATCTTGTCAAATTCCCTGCTCAAGCAGGGTACATTAGAGCTGGTTGCCTATGTCCAGGTGGCTTTTGAATTATCTCCTAGTATGGAGACTCTACAACCTCCCTGGGAAACCTGTGCCAGTGCTCAGTCACCCTTGCAGTGAAAAAGTGCCTCATTAATTTATAATTAAGAAAAAGACTTTTGCTTACATGAGCAAAAATGTGTCCATTCCTTTTCTCTCCCTGTCATTCCATGAATACTTTTACATTTCCTGGCCAATTTCAATTCAAGTTGACTGAGCAGAAAGGCTTCACTCATACTAAATTTCTCCAAATTTGTAGAAAAAAAAGTAAAAATCATCATACTTAAGAAGGGACAGAGAGGGACACAAAAAAAGGAAGAGACCAAACATTAGAGAAGCCACACAGAACATGAAACTTTGAGACACAGAACCCTTTAAAATTAGGCTTTGGTGGGTCAGCTGTTGAAGAAACCATTAGTAACATATCCGGATGGGCTAATGACAATTTCAATAAATCAATGTTATATTAGATACTAGCTAAACAACAAAACTCATTCTATCAAATATGAAAACTGCAAACATTCACCAGCTAGGAGTACAAGAATTTCTCTGGGCATTGTTAAACTTCAACCCCTATGTCACACTACATACAAGAGCTAATATTTGATGCTTTTACCTTGAAGTTTGACCCCCAAAACCAGCATTTAGACTGTAAATATCAAACCACTCTAAGAACAACTTTTCACATGTCTTGTATAGGATCATTCAATGACATTAAAAAAACCTTTAATACTACAGTAAACCAAAATAAACCATCTTATTTTTGTTTACTGGAACTGCAGTGAGACATTTAAGCTTCTTAAATCACTTAAGTCACTTACAGCAATCAAAGCCTTAAGTATATCACAGAAGCACTATTCAAAGGAATAGAAGTTTAAAGTACTATACCTGAAGCACCTTGCATGCAGTTTATACTATAATCCTTATTTTCTCCTTCCATCAAATGATTAAATTGCAAATTAATGTATTTCACTGGCCCCAGGAAGAGGAACAATCCAATGCAGAACTTGTGTCAAACATTTCCATAGTGAGGCATATGCTTAACATGAGATTTTGTTCAATTTTAAAGGGAGTGGGGGTAGAAAACTGAAGTATCAGAAAATTTTCATCTCTGTTACCCATAAAACAGTTTTAATCTTTACTCCTCCAGGAAGGGTACAAAAAGAAAGGAACAGAAATAATAATCACAATCCATAAATATACTATTCACATAGAGGAAGCAAAACATTTGTTCCTGCTTTATCAGTATATTCATCAGTCAGCAAGTGAATGTACTCACCTTTAGCTAAATCCTCCTCTTCCTTTTTGTTGGCTACTGTACCAGGATCTTTGGCAACTAGAGCTGGACTTGCTTTTGCCTGTTCAGCAGCCTAGACAACAGTGAAAGATGTAAAAATTAATTCAACAAAAAACAGACAATGCATTAAATTCACAGTTTTGATTTGTATTAATCTGCAATATCAAAATCTAAAGTAAACTGGAGCATTTCACCCCTCAAATGGATGTTTTATTAAGATGAGAGATTTCATTTTGTTTGCCAAAGACATAAAATTCAAGATTATAAACTGTAAAATACAGAGAATGAAAACTAAATCATAAATAGTGATACCCATTAAGAACAATCACAAAATATAATATACCTGTGAACCAATAGCTGGGAAAGTAACTCCTTGCTCCTTAAGATTTTTTATCATAGCAGATATTAAACTAAGTTGTGGGTCATTCTTGAATTCATCAGTCCATTCCACCATAAGGGCTTTCAGCTTTTCACAA
Organism: Ceyx melanurus; assembly: GCA_024611195.1. Classification (NCBI taxonomy): domain Eukaryota; kingdom Metazoa; phylum Chordata; class Aves; order Coraciiformes; family Alcedinidae; genus Ceyx; species Ceyx melanurus. The sequence goes on from JANHGL010008735.1 coordinate 19,394, forward strand.
ACTTTTGGATGACCCTGCAGGAACAGTAGAAACTAGTTAAATAATGTAGGAATCTGTTCTTAATTCCTTAATTTCAAATAATTTCATGTATCTGTCAAAATTATCTATATAGACACTTTATTCTGAAGTGAATCACTAATGAATATCTTTCTTAGAAAGGGAGAATAGCACACCAGCATTGTGTTTGTACTAATACTACATGTACTAGGCCCAAAATAAAGTAAAATGAGGTTACATAAAAGCCTTCTATTATCTCCATTGCATCCCATCTGTATTTAGTGTTTCATTGCTGTTATTTAATGTGAACATGATTCTGCATATTTATGATCACACCTCCCCCAAACAAAATCCAGAAGTAACTGTAGTGTGAAGTGCATTCAGGAAATGCTTTCTCACAGCCACAGTCTTCCTGGTCATCTTGTATCCTTCCCCACACCACCAAATTTCCAATCCTTCCAAAGTGGATTCCATTCTGCTTTCTGGAGGAGACTGAGGGGGGAGCTCAGCAGTGTCTGTCAAGATGTTCAGGGTGAGTGTAGGGAGGATGGAGCCAGA
>JANHGL010008736.1:0-24877 GCA_024611195.1 Ceyx melanurus
TTCTAAGTTTCCACATGCACAAGCATTGTGTGCCATGCTTCTGGATGAACAGCACTGCAAAGCCACGTGGTCAGCCTTTTAACTATTAGTATTTCATTTGTTTGTTTGTTTAAATATGCTGAAATGTAAGGATGAGATACAAAGGAGTAAAGCTGAATCCATTCGAGGTACTTATCACAGGATGGAGGTGTTTTGTTTGGTTTTTAAAGCCATTGCAATATATGTTTGTTTTTGAGGCTGTGAACGTATACAGAAAGAACAGGAGAGTGATGTGGGCTTTGCCACTTGACAACATATACTCAGTGTAAACCAAACCTTTTTTAACCTCTCTCTCATACAAAACTGAAAAAAAAAAGGAAAAAAAAAAAAAAGAAAAATAAACACACAAACTTTCACAACATGACAGTTTAGTTTACAAACTCAATATAACTATACACGTATAATACCGGTGTGGCTCTGTTTCTTTAAGTTAAAAAGGATTACAAAGGCAGGCTCAAGTAAAAACAAACCACCCTTCCCACCCCCCATATCCCCTTTTCACTCATTTTTGTTAACCAAACCGCTCACGAACCAGCATCATCAGTTTCTTTTTGCCTTTATATATTTGCTTTAGGTTATCAATAAACTGTGTAAACTGGATGTGACCATCATGAGCCATTAAGAAGGTCTCTCGGGCCTTGCTGAGGAACTCTATAAACTCACTATAGTGCCGCGGACTGATGTGAGTGAGACGTGAATGAGTCGTATTGATGTAGGCTCCAATCGTGGCATCTAGGAGTTGCCGTAAAGGGGCTTTGTCCAGTGACATGAGCTTACCAGAGTTCCTCCTTCCATGAAGTCCCACCATGCCAGGAGTGGTCAAAGTACACCTACGCAAAATGTCTGACAGTACTGTTGCACATTTGACACTTTTGACCACCAGAGGTATTATAGCTGCTAGCTCATTTTTCCCAAGGGAGTGGCTGAGCGCACATGCCCACAGAACGTCATTAATGGCAGGGTGTGTGTCCTGATTGTAACTCAGGTTGAGATGTGTCATGGCCAAAGTGGCCAGCTTGTAGGCCCGCATGGGGTAACCGCGGTGCTCCATGTATCGTGCTATCGTAAAAAGCTGTGAGTAACTCATGCCAGCTGTAGCAGCATCTAGAACGATTTGGTAAGCGGTCTCAAAAGCTATGTGATCCTTTTCACATAAGGTCAGTGCAGAGAGGGCACAGTTTTGAGGATCCTTCATGGCACACTGTAGAGCAAGCGTCCTAGCACTACCGGCCAACTTCTCCTGCTGATGGCAGTCCAGATGCAGACGGACGATGGTGCTGTTGGACATCACTGTTGTAGCAACAATACTAGTGGCTTCTGTTGGAGTGAAAAGTGTAAACCAGTTTTGCATTATACTATCCAGTGCATAAACACCTGGGGACAAAAAGAAAGGATTAGCCACAACATAGCAGATACAGGTGTTCAGCAAGAGATTACATTTGCAGCAAAGTCTTCAGAGTTTGCCAGTACATACAAGGGGATATGCTTCTGCAAGAAGGGCTAAACCAGACAGCATGTTTAGAAAAGGACACTGAAACGAAGGCTACTGTGCAAACTCTCTAGTAATTACCAAAATGCAGAGAATAAGAAAAAAGCCTGTGAGGCAAGTTTTAATCTTCTGGTGTGAAAGCAAATCTGTTTTACTTGTTATTTAAAACATTTTGGATAATATGTTCTTGCTCATTTGATCTCATCACATCACTCAATAGCAGTCCTCACGCTGAACAGCTCTAAAAAGCAATTTTAACTTACTTTCTCACTCTGCCTCTCACGGTACAGTGCAGGCACAAAAGAATACGGTAGTATGCCAAATGGATTTCTTAATGGAACACCATGGCACACTATAACAACAAAAAACTAATCCCTACCTCCTCCCAGTGCAGACTTTTCAGATAAATCTTGCATTAAATTCATAAGCACATCAAGTTCCTTATTCTGGAAATATTCTGAGCAATATGAACTACTGTTTATTTCCTGAAATAGGTATTTTCCTTAGCATCACTTTATTCCTGGTGTGTGTGGTTGTGTGTATGTTTGGCAGGGGGAGGAATGGGGAAACTAACTAATGGATTGCATAAATTGAACCTTCTAGAAAACTAGAATGCCTTATTGTTGCGAGAGGTAGTTTACACACATCTGTGAGCCCACCTAAACCACACCCAGAGGTCCTCATTTTCTGCTTCCTGTGCATCCCTTTGCTCATGTGCAACAATTCAGCATAACCAGAGAACACTAGATCTTCATTTAAATAGATCGCTTTCTTTACAAACTTGATTGAATCTCGAGAGTACTTTGCATGACGTTATGGATTCTTTATGGGATACTTCTATTACAAATTTAAAGCAGTATTATACCCAGCATTTTATTTGCCAATATGCAATGGCACAAAACAATACCCAAGCACCAGTACCTGCAAGAGAGCCTCAGCAATAATTACCTTAGTAAACACACAAAAGCAATAAAACAACAACATTGCATGAAAACTTGCAGATGCAAACCAATTTCTGGCTGAGGGCATACAAATGCAAGCTGTATTTTCCCATGATACTAAAGATACTAACTTATTAGATAAGAATAAATCAAAGAATAAACTAATCCAAAGAATAAGAAGCAGCAATCCTCTGAAGTTCTGAATCTCAGGAAGCATCTATGTGATACACTCCAATATGAAAAAGGAATAAACACAGTAGGGAAACCGTGTTCAGTATCAGTTATTTGGATGAAGGGATTGAGTGCTCCTCAGCAAGTTTGCAGATGACGTTAAACTGGGAGGAAGCATTGATCTGCTTGAAGGTAGGGAGGCTCTGTAGAAGAATCTGGACAGGCTGGATCAATGGGCCAAGGCCAATGGGATGAGGTTTAACAAGGCCAAGTGCTGGGTTCTGCATTTTGTTCACAACCTCAGGCAATTCAACAGTCTTGGGATGAGTGGCTAGAACGCTGCCCAGTGGAAAAGGACCTGGTGGTGCTGGTGGACACCAGCTTAATATGTGAGCCATCAGTGTGCCCAGGAGGCACAAGAAAGCCAACAGCATCCTGGCCTGTATCAGAAGTGTGGCCAGTAGAGAGGAGAATTGATCATGACACTGTGCTTGGCACTGGTGAGGCTGCACCTTGAGTCCTGTGTTCAGTTCTGGGACCTTCACCACAAGAAAGGCATCAAGTTGCTGGAACAAGTTCAGAGAAGGGCATCCAAGCTGGATAAGGGTCTGGAAAACAATTCCTATGAGGAGAGGCTGGGGGACTTGAGATTGTTCAGTCTGGAGAAGAGGAGGCTGAGTAGAGACGTTATCGCTCTCTACAGCTACCTGAAATGAGGATGTAGTGAGGTGGGTGCATCCTCTTCTCTCAAGTCAATAATGACAGGACTAGAGGAAATGTCCTCAAGTTGCACCAGGGAAGGTTTAGATTGGATATTAGGAAAAAAATATTTACTGGAAGAGTAGTCACAGCTTGGAACGGAAGGGGCTGCCCAGTGGTGGAGTCACCATTCCTGTAGGTACTAAAAAACTGTGTAGATGAGGTGGTTCAGGACATGCTCCAGTGAGATGGTGAGGTGGGGGTTTTTTTGCATGCTGGAGTTTTTTTGGTTGGTTGGTTGGTTGGTTATTTTTTGGGTTGACAGATGGATTCATAGATTCATAGATGGATGTAGAAGTCTTTTCCAACTCTGACAATTCTGTCATTCTGTGAAATAAGCTTTCCTGAAATACCATTTGTGACAATTAGAACTGATGATCAGTACTTATTTTGCCCTCACTACCATGGATGCTGAACTGTTTTAGTTATTTTTTTTTACAGCTACATAATTTTTAATGCATTCAGTAACTCCGCAATTCCCGATTCCATATCCTCATGTTGCTGATGGTAAACCGGAATATAGATGCTAAGACTTGCCTGCCTTATCAAGACACACGAGAAATCTGTAGCAAAGCCCAGGAACACACAGAATGTCCTGCTGAGTGCACTATTCTCCCACTGCTGTCCTCTAAGCATAAGGCTGGCTCTGCTCCCACCTTATTTTCACCTTATGCAATTCACGACGGGTGAACCAGTATTTGGTTTGCAGTGCACTCAAGTTGTGGCACAGTGCAACAACCCGTAACTACAAGCCTTTTCTCTACTGCAGCCTCAAATCCAAACCCATCACAGAAGGGATAGACTCGGATATTTCCCTTAGACTATGCACACCCCCACCCTGCAGAGCAAAAGAAGCCACACAGCATTACTCTAACACCGTCTAATTTAGCCTGTTCCTAAAAACCCCAACCACCATTGCAGTAATGTCTTCTCACGAAAGGAATTTTGTATATGAACAGAAAGCGGGAACCATTTACAGAACCTGGGAGTTGACAAGCAAGAACAAGCCCTTTAAGGTTAGCTGACAAGAAAAGGATTTCTGAACATACCTACTTCTGTTGCACATGTTACCAACCACCTCACCATTTCCCGCCGTCGCCAGTTCAGCGTTGACAGTGTCATCCGCATCACCTATTAAAACAATGCAAACAACACAAATTAATCCTGTTGAAAACCAAGGTAATATATCAACAATTAGGGATTTAAAATTACTCAAATACACTAAGATTCAAGTGGCAGCCTCTTGCCCTCTCTGCTCCATTACCTCTTTTTTAGCTAATATGTTAGAAGATTTGAAAAGTATTGCTCAGCTCTCTTAGAACAGCTTGCAAAGAATAATTCCAACTGCAGATCCTTCAAATCTAGAGGAGAGAGACTGTTCTATCTCTGGGTAAGGAAAAAAAACCAAACACAGCACAAAAAAAGCCACTCTAAACAATAAGAAAGCCCAATCAATTACCAATTATTCAAATTCAATTATATCTCATCTCCTCCTTCTATGCACAGTTATCTTTAATGTGGAAATAAGTTAACTCTTGTTGGGCAAACTAATTCCTTTTCTTTTTCCCTCATTTGCACTTCTTTTCATTGATGTGCAATACAGACAGGTGTACTGCAATTTGTCTGGCTGCTTATTCTGCAAACATTTATACACAGGTATAGCCAGATATTTTTCAGAATCCCACAATGACAACTTCTCTCTGTACACGACTCCCTGCAAAGAAGTTCCATCAGAAAACCATCAGAAAATCCTAGAAAAAGGACTTCTTAGCTTTAATTGTAGAGCCTTTGTTTCACAACTCTTGGCAGTTATTGCCTATGTTGTTTCTCAAATGGAAAGTGCAGAGAAATTTATGTCCGGTTTCCTTTAGCTACAGATGCCACATATATCTAGATGAAAAAAGCAAGTAGTTTTCCCCTTAAGAAATCAGTATCATACTATGGTATTGCTATTTGTAGCAATTAAATAATGAGCCTAATGGGTCAATCCCAGAGCTGACAGCAACAATCTTCACATACTAAACAAATTCACTCACAAACCAGCTTGGAGTCAGTAGCATTTTTAATAGGGTTCTCAATACATATCCCTTCCCAATCCTATAGTGACTTCAAAGTGGCATGTAGCCACTTTGTCATATTTGTTACTCCTCCCATCTCCTATGCTGCAGATAGGATAATTAAGGCGGTAAGATTGCTGAGAAGCACAAATTATTTCTAAGTCTGATTATAAATAACTGTGGATGGTTCCAAGTTGGCCTTCAATTATTCCCACCTTGAGACCCCGATGAATGGTTGTACATCACCCGAAATTACAGAATAAGGTCAGGTCTTTTGGCCTTAGCTATCATGGTGTCATTTTAACTAAAGAGTAAGTGCTAGATTGGAGAGGAGTATTTTGAAAGAAAACAAAATAATCTGTAAGAAGCAACCCAATTCTTTTTGAAGTATGAAAGTATGGCTAAGTTAAGTCCTGAAAACAGCCTTTGCTTGAAGTCCTTGCTTGAAATCCTTAAGTCTTTACATCACTCCCAAATCAAGAATAATATAAGAGGTTTTTCTTTTTTTTTTTTTTTTTCAGATATCACAGTGAAAGAGTTCATCCCAACTTGTCACTGCTGTAGCTGAGGCAGAACAGTGTACCTGTGAGTACACTGCCATTTAGTATACCATGTGAGAGTTTTCTAGGGCACATAAATATGAGCACAGTCTGCTTTAGAAACAGGTCTCTCTCAACCACTACTTTCTCTAGTAATTCAACACACACCTACCAAATCTATTTTAGGGGAACTGAATGGAATAAATGGTAATAAATCCCTCAAGGCCATGCATAAAACACAGTTCTTTTCTGGCAAGCAGAGTAATTTTGCTTTCTAGACAGTCCTACATACACTCCTGAACCCATTGCATTGGTCCTCTACCCTGCCCTGCAGCTAGCCACTCCTAGCTCTCTCTCCCACCTGAATGGCACAAAGAAGCTGCACAGACCCTTGGTCTGTGTTTACCAGTCCACTGAACTTTGCACCAGAAAACAACCTAACAACTCTAAACAGAGCTGAAAGGAAGTATGCTCCCCAGTGCTTAAAAGCTATACTCACAAGCCCTGGGTCATATTCCTTTCTGCTACTGGAATAATAACGAATTAAATACCTGAAGGCCCAACTCCAGAGAAACTTTCAGAAGTGTGATGTCTGGCAAGCTGTCCATGAGTGTTGCTATTTTAAATGCATCCTGTGCAAGTTTGAAGATGTGTGATGAGGAATGGATATTCTTCTGGATGGATTCTAATACTGTTTCCAGCCTCCGAACATCACCTGCAATGTGTATGCAGAATCACCAAAATGGAACAAACTTCTAAAACATCCATTATAATTTATCCTGCCATTGATATGCAATATTATGATGCTTTGTTATATACACTTAGATTTTAGAAACCTTCCATAATTAAATCATATATGAATGAAAGATACAACGCAGCACAAGCTCATCTAGTGCCTGATGGTGTTAGTGCAGTACATGGCCAAAAGTCATCCCGACTTAGGATTTTAGAAGCGATTTGTCCACTCCTGGGTCACAGAGTCTATGCTGTGTGTCAGAAGAACAGAAAGCTATCTCATCAGCCTAAAATCAAGCTCATATGGCTACCATCTAACTGGTTTAACTACTCTGCTAGAAAATTTAAGTGACAGGTTTAAACCAGATCAGTTTGTTTTACTATCTGAAGCTCCTGTCAGACTGCAATTTGGATTCCTAAGTTTAAAAATGTTTACTCCATGAAATATTAAAAATCATACGGTTAATTAAGTACATAACTGACAGGAATGTACCTTTGGCTGCTGTTAGCATGGTTGATGCCAGCTCACACTGCTGGGATTCAATGTGACTTAGGGTGAACCAGCGAGGATACCGGTTTGGAACAACTGATGCAATGTGGTGTGGGCGGGACAGATCTCCTGAAGGAGCTGTAGATTCCAATACCAGCAACCTGAAACAAGGAAGAAATCCTCTTTCATTAAACCATTATTATGTTATGTTACTCATGAGCAAAATAAAGCTGTAAGAACACTTAATATTGTTAGAACAGAAAAGAATCATAGCCTTGTTTTGGTTGGAAGAGACCTTCACAATTGAGTCCAACCATTAATGCAGCACTGCCAAGTCCACCACTAAACCATGTCTCCAATTGCTACATCTACACATTTTTTAAATACCTATAAGGATAGTGACTCCACCACTTCCATAGGCAGCTCGTTCATGTTTATGAAATATGCCTTTTTGGTTATAAAAAAAACCCCAACATTGGAAAACTACTTCTCTTCTTGGGGAATCTTAAAAGTCCACTTGTCAAACCTACCTACATCAGTGGGTGTCTGCAAGATTTCACAGGACAATTATGCCACCCAATAGCCAATGCAGCAGAGATTTCTACATCATGTATGGAGCTGAAGATTTTTACCCTGCCTTCTTTAAGTCTTTGAACCACCACCCTCAGGAAGGAAAGAGTAGTAGTTCTGTACTACTAGAGGAAAACAGGTAAATATTTTTTTGGTATTTGGAACATACTTTCTTCACTTAAAGAAGCTCAAAGGAAGAAGAGGAATATTCAACAGGTCATTCAGATTTTGATCTTGGAATAAATTCAGACACAAATTCATATCCAGAGAGGACATTTTAATGTTCAGCTATGACTACTTTTTAAAGACCTTAAGCTTTAGCCTACCAGTATTTTATAATGTTCCATAATCTTTTGTTACAGCCCCAAAGAGCATTGATGGAGGAATTTCCTTTCAAGTTACTTTTCGGACTCCATTTTCTAATCCTGAAGCAAAAATTTCTTTGAGCATGTATGTCAATCTATAAGTCTTATCCACCAAGAATTCATGCTTCAAAAATAAAAATTAATGTGTTATTGACTATTACAATATAAATTACTATGGCAAGAGAGACTCAATTGATGGTCTCTACAATACACTAGATACAATCAGGACACCAGATACTATATAAATGGCAATGCAAAAAGCAGGAGTGAATAGAAGGAGATATTTTTATTCAATACAATTAAGCATAGTTTCAGGACATGAATGGCTAATAAGAAACCAAAAGACAGCAATAAGACAACATTCAGAAGAAAAGCCTTTCCAGTTCTTGATCAGAGTTAACATCTGAGTTCCGTTTCTACCAGATTTCATATGCAAGTGATTTTATAGCAGGAAGTCATAAGAGAGGACAAAGGAAATGGAATCTGTCAATAAAACTGCAACTACTGAATAATTAATACCAATGCATTGTGGTTTTTTTGTGATTGACTATTTCTAATGGAATAAGCTCATTTAAAAATGTTACAATTTCTTATATTTAAATAAATACCTAAATGTTTAAGTAACTGGAGTGCATGTCTTTTATTGGCATTATGATAGTTTTAAGTTCCATCAGTTTTCTGGAGGTTCCTGCAACATACGAGAACATCTTTAAGAATTCCCCGGAAAAGGTAATTTTGAATATACAGGAGGGTATCTAGCAGGCACATATAAATGCAACACACCATGTAAATAATTACAGTAAGATTATGGTAACATTTGCAGACAAATGTATGTGCATGCTAGTATATATAAAAAAAAAAAAAAGATTTCCCTTTTGATTTTTATCAATAGTCAAATCTATTCCCTAGTACTACTGAGACACTTTTTTTTACATAGCTTTATATACATACAAATAAAAGGCATATAAACTCTTCAGCTGATTTTTTCCAAACACAAGGGAGACAGCAGGAAGAGAGATGCCTTATTAGATTATTTCAATAAACATTAAAAAGCCCAACTAACTAATACAAAAAGGGATTATTACGTTATGAGTAACAGTAAATGGACAGAGCATAAAAGAAAGAGGCTGTTTTGGGGAAATCTTTTGTCACTTTTAATTCCACTGCCAGCTTCTATGTTCTTTTGCTGTGAAAAGAAATGTTGTTGTGAATTGGTGGCTTTCATGCAATTTTGGCAAGATTAGGGAACATCAGAACACGCACAAGCAGGTTTAGCATTCTTCACTTTTTTCCCCCCTTTAAAATATAAATTATTTAGCTAGGTTTTAGCAAAGCTACCTTGTGATTAAACATCACCATTAAAGTCTGGCTCCCAAAGCCTGGGTGAAATTCAGGCTTAACAAGGGATCAGCCAAACTAAGCCAACACTCAGGTTCAGATTCCAAGTGAGCAGTCAACTAGGTCACTGAAGATCCACGTTCTCCAAGGCTATGCTCCCTCCATATGTTTCAGTGCTGCAAGCAGAGAACTGTAGACAGAAGTGACCATAGAGGATAGCACAACTGTGTCCTCACAGTCCTGAGGTGTATGCATGAAGGGTCCATGCATGAATGCTTTTAAGGTCTTAGCTTCCAATGATTTAATACCAAGTGTTTCATGATTACAGATGATTTTGAACACAGAGAAGCAAAATGCTCCAGAGCTGCCATTATGGATCACTGACCCATGTAGAAACTGAATGCCTGAGAAACATCTTTATCTTGATTACTGAAGATAAATGGGATGCAAGTCAGACATTCTGTTGTCATGTGACATGCTCCATTTAAGTCCCAACATTCACTCAAAAGTGAGCACAACTACTTTGTTCCTCTGGCCTTCTTTATAAAATAACTCTTGGTGTTAAATTTTAAATGATGTGGTGTGCTCTGAGCCAAAACTTTTTTCTCGTGCATCACAACAAAGTTCTTCCAAACAAGCTAAGCAGCAAATGAGACTACAGGAGAGATGCTTACTTCCTTTCCTCACCAATACACAGACAGTCCCATGGATGAGAGAACACACATGCTAAAGCTGTTGTTTAACACAAAACCATGTGCCCCAAGAGTGGGATTCTGCAGAGACCGGTACCACAGAATACTGTTTTACAGCGGTACACTCTAATTGTACATTTATAAATGATTATACTGTAGTTACTACAGACATCATTTGCTTTTACAGATGAGAGAACAAAAATATTTCTCCTTAAAGGAATTAATAATTCTGTTAGAAACTCTTCTCTTTTCCTAGCTGCTACTTATGCTCTTTCTAGACAGCTTGTAAATACATACCGCATGGCTCTCAGTGCAGTTTTGTATGCCAATTCAGCATCGTGAGGTAGGAGAGAGGTGAAGAGATACTTGGCAAATGTGTGCATTGGAACGCTCTCTCGATGGATAACTTCACCTAAACCACTATAGGGTCCAGCTATGGGAAAGAGAAAGAAAATGTCAGTCTTTACATACTGATGAAGTCCAACTGAAGGACCTTCAAAAATCTTCACTACACTTCCAGTTAGAACTGGTATTCAGAAAATGCTCTACAAAAGGTAAAATTATATTGCTATTTTCTGTGAAATATATTACACATATCACAAATACGATGTATTTTAAGTATATAAAACGCCATATATTTTTTGGGACAACATAACAGACTGCAAATTGTATAGTACTAAGCACACTACCAGTGCATGTACAAATGACAGAATGGAATGGTTTCAGTGCTCCACACGGCTCATTCAGCAAGCTTATGGTATGCAGAAGTACAAAGTGGTAACACTAGCTTTACCTCCACATTGTTACTTTGTGCTCAAAAATCCCTATGCACCCTGTTGGCATTCAATTGCTTCATCACCAAATCCACCAAAAAACAAACAACAAAACAAAATCAACAAAAGCAGTGGATACAGTGGAAAAATGTGTTATCTTTAATTGGAATTACATGACCAATCACTACAGCAGCACCTGATTCCTATTAATGTCTCACCTGACATTAGGTATTTAAATAACCCTTTAGTTTGGACTTGTTCTCCAGAGAAGACTAGGTCAGCTCTTGCACCAAAGCTGTTTTTGTTAGTCCTTTATAGCCATATATCTTAACAATTTTATTTGTTGTTGAAGAACTATCTGCATTGTTGGGGCAATGGATTTTGTTCATAATCCAGCCACTGTAGCATTTCAACTTTGTAACAGCATCAGGATTAACAACTAAGTTAAATACAACTATTTCCTTGGCAAGTTCTAAAAGTTTACTGATGCATCTTATTTTTACACTTTTCTTGAAAACTTAAAGACTTACTCCTGTTACAGGGGAAAAACTGTCACAGTCTTTTACCTTCAGCAACTAGAGGTTCAGGCATTAAATGTTACAAGATACAGAATAAAAATATTACATTTAGTATTTTGTACTATTATTGGACATATAGCAAGCAGCCAGCAGTCCTAGAAGTTACCATGACTACTACAGACTCCAACCCACCACACTTGGTTGGATGGATGGATGGATGGATGGATGGATGGATGGATGGATGACCACTGTGAGCACACTTCTTTGCTGCAGTTACATGGTCATTTAAACTGCATCCAGCACCAGTTCAAACTAACTTGATTGACTCTACACTGAAGCAGACTAGGAGAGTAAACAAGGAGAAACAGCCGAGCTGTTTTGGCTATGTTTTACTGACTGGTGTCTTAGCACAACATGCAAAGATAAAAATCACTAGGCATGAAAAAATTCTGAGCTCCATAGGTGGGCATTTCTGAAGATTGGGTCTGATTACAAAGGAAATGTCAACAGAGATTTAGTAGGTGACAGTGTGTGTAGTAATCATTTAAAACGAAGTTGAAAGCCATTCAAAACCAGCTGGCATTGCTTCAATGAAAGAAGCCATTTCATCTGTGTTTGCCAGTTGGTGGTCCAGTCAGAAACTCAGTTAGGACACGAAGAATACATGACAAAGCATTTCTGTGAAAATATATTCTGCCATTAACTTAATAGTGAAGCAAAAAATTAGAACAGTTCTTGCAAAACAGTCTTACTCTTTTGTGCTTTTGCACGCACTCAAATGGTAGCTACATACACGCGTTAATCTGTATTAACAGCACAGAAATCAGCTTAATATTGGATTAGGCATTCTTTATTATATCTACAGGACTTTAGATATAAAAACACAATTGATATGATTAGCATTTTAAATTTCTGTATGGTTACTCCTCCAAGAGAGCTGGCAATTTCTGCCTAGCTGGAATAAACTGAAGCTACTGCAGGAAAGCCATATTTCTCAGCACACAGTCATGCAAGCCTACCATTGCACTCTGCTCACCCTAGCAATATTGTAGATTGTTATATTAGCATATTTCCTCATGTGAGGAAAATACTTTTTTTTTTTTTTTGTTTACTACTCTAAGAAAACATTGTAAGAGTTTCAGTTATCTAAGTAGTAAATTAGAATTATAGAAAAACTCTTTAGAGAAATCCTGCCTTTTCCTCATGAAGCCTCCTTATCATTAAATAGATGCAGCAAATTGATTTTATAATCCAGAGGATCCCTGACAGTGTGGTTAATAGTTGGATCCAGTGGGAAGCTGTTCTTGTCCAAAGGCTATAAAGCAGCAGTACAGACACACCATAATCACAAAATCACAGAATATTAGGGGTCGGAAGGGACCTAGAAGATCATCTGGTCCAACCCCATGCCAGAGCAGGATCACCTAGACCAAGTCACCCAGGAACAGATCCAGGTGGGTCTTAAGTGTCTCCAGAGAAGGATGGAAACTATCCCCATGGTGCAGCTTCTCTGCAACTTCTCAGCAGCTACCAAAGCCTTTAAGGATCTAGGCAAAAACAGTGATTTGAGGCTGAGAACCCTAAAGAACATACTAAACCTCTTCCATTAAAGAACAAGTTTCATAAATACAAGTATGTAGTAAAAAGAAAGCAAAACCTGACTGCTTTGTAACAGTCTTCATAACTTACCTAAAGCAGTACCAATCTCCCCACCATCCCTTGAGCAAATGCTCAAAACTTGGACCATGCCTTTGTCTAACTGATTCCTCAAAAGATTTTTCTTCCATTAAAGAAAACAAACAAACAAACAAAACAAAACAGAAAGGGAACCTCAGAACACATGAGACTACTCTCCAAAAATGAGAGTGAACTGCTACATGTTATGCCTTCATAAAAGTTAAGGCAGAAGTATTCAATTTTTGTACATATTTTATTGCAACACACTGGCTAATTCTGAAACACAAACTGACTGTCTTAGTAAAATTTAGTCATGAGGCGTTAAGCCTCAGCATTTGACCACATATTTGAGTTCTCACATATGATACAAACTTCAAAGGCAAATTATTTTACTAATTGTTACAAATAAAATGCTACATTTCTGTCCCAGCAATTCTAAGTGAATTCTCTGTGCTCTTCACTTGTGGACGAGAAGAAGTTCTTCATACATTTACAAAGCTACCAATTGCCTTTTCAGGATACAAAGAACACTTGAGCGTTTTGCTAGCTAAGAACCATTGATAACTGACATCTATACTATTTAATTCTGAGCCTGGGTGGTATAATCAGGATAGTGAGATTATGACAAGCAACAAATCTAAAGAGCAAACCAATTAAAATTAAAGGTCAGTAGATGCCTTATCGTTACGGCCAAGTGATACCTGAAGTATATTTGCTTTTCATAGTAATGTGTCAGAAACTGTTGCTGGAGTTCTATGTCAAAAAAAAACATTTAAAGGCAGTTTCAACAGGATTACCAATTCTGTGTGCTTGTGTAAGTGAAGACAATTTAAAGAAGCAGTTAGCATCTATATTGAGCTACCTTCTAATAGGAAGACTGCTTGTTTTCGAAAAATCTTCACCAGAGTATCATCCAATTCAATTTCCTGTAGTTTAGAAATGAGTTGCTCCTCATTTCGACAAACCTTCTCTTGTGCATACAAGCCATCTGACATTATTCGTTGCTGTCCCAGCCCTATCAGTGCTACTTCCACAGCCAGTGTTAAATAAGATTCCCCTTCTTCTAAGAACTTGTGTGCAGGTAGGTGCTGGTATTCCAGAGATTTGCAGTTCCCCATGTGCTCTGTAGAGGATGACACAGAAAGAAAAACACTTCAGCAAATCACTCTAGCCCATAATCTGCCTACAATGCTAAATACACAAACACTTCCTCTGTATCACTTTTTAAAAAGTTATTTAAAATACTAGTGCAATATCAAAATCCAGTGATCCAATCTTAAAACATCCCATCCAATTCAACATGGCAGAAGTACACAAAATAATTAACTTTTAAATTACCCACTCAAGTAAGTTTTCTATTTTACACTGCATGGTTTAGAAAAAGGCAGTTTCTTCAGCTTTGTGTGAATGCGTCCAAAATTGGAAGATCCATCTCATTATTTCCTTTTCCCCACCCATTTCTCTATCTCCGTAATGTCTTTGTAAGAGGAAGGGAAAGGTCTTTATATACCTGCATACACTGAAGTTTAAACTATCAGGATTGTGCAAGTACAATAGGCCTGGGAATTTCACTAATTTAAAGCAATCTCTCTTTTCTAGTGCTCTTTTGAGGATTTTTCATTCTTACTGTTACATTTATGATAAAAAAGTGTAATATTAACACTAAAAGTCTGTCTTTTAATAAAGATTACGTGTAATTGTACACAGACCAAGCCTTGTATTTCTTTAAAGGATACTGGTTCATTTGGCACTCCACAAACACATCATAATGGCAGAATGCCATTCCGACCTGTAGCAGTTTTCAGTTTAATTTAGGAACAAAAAGCTACAATGGACAGATATAAGGAGATGGAGAACTGTAGCAAATGGAAATGGTGAATGCATTTGGTAGACTGGGTATGCATATGCAGGATAAAGTGCCTTTGTAACACTATTTTTATTTAATGGGGTTGTTTTGGGGTTTTTTTAATTGAAGATAATCTGATTTCCAATTTAATTAGAAGTTCTTCCATAATTGAAGGATACCATATTATAAATTTATTGAATAAAATCTTTTTGCATAAAAGGAGTTTTGAGGCAAAACCCCGAGAAGAACAAGGATATGCATATTAAAAAATTGCAGGTTGAGGGATGAATTCAGTTTGTCCACACAGGTGGTGATAAAAAGCTACTGCAGAGGTGGAAAGAGACTGAGAAAGAGGCATTAATCAGTTAAGCTCCTAGGAAGCAAATGCTGTAATTAATATGAGTGTACACAATGTATCCTAAATCATGTATTGATGCTGCAACACTGCTTTCCAATTCATATGATTTAAAGACCATGTACATGATCGATTTTCAGTGTTTTGTCATCAAGGTGAAGTATGTATACTTGTAGATATGTCTGATAACATCCTGGGCTGCATTAGGAGTGTTGACAGCAGAGCAAGGGAGGTGATCCTTTACCTCTGCTCAGCATGCTGAGTGCTGTGTCCAGCTGTGGGCTCCCCAGTACATGGACATATTGGCATAGATCTAGTGTGGGGCCACAAAGATTATTAAATGACTGCAGCACCTCTCATAATGAGAGTGAGACAGGTGAGATTATTTCACCTGGATCAGTAGGATCTCGCCAAAACGTATAAAGATCTGATGGGAGAATGTAAAGGAGGCAGTGCCAGACTCTTCTCAGCAGTATCCTGTGACAGGACAAGAGGTAATAGGCACAAACTAAAATACAGGAAATTCCATCTGAGTATAAGACAACAATTTTTACTATGAGGGAGGCTGAACGCTGCAAGTTGCCCAGTGAGCTCTTACATTTTTGATTATTTGAGTTACCAAGTGACAAAGTCCTGAGCAAGCTGCTAAAGGTGGCCCTGCTCTAACCAGGGCTGGTGGACTAGCTGATCTTCAGAGATGCCTTCCAACTTCAGCAATTGTGTGATTCTGTGATTTCCTGCAATTTCTTAGAAAGAGGAAAGAGTAGTGTATGTAGAAGGGGCTTATGCTATAAAGTGTTCACTTGGTTTTATTCCCAGTGTCAAATAAGGAATTGTCAGTATCAGAAACTGTTAAAGTGTTTTCATACTTTACTTTGAGAAAATAGGAAAGAAAATGTTTAGGAAATGCAAATGTGAGTTCTTATACTTCTTTGAAGCTGATTCAGAAAGGCAAGATGGAGAAATGCCTCCACTATATAGAAGATCGCTCCCTTTGCTTGGTCTTACCCATAAAGTCTGAGAATCCATGTAAGCTCTCGTCATCCACCCTGCAAGCTTCCATCAGGGTGCTAAAAAGGGTGCCAATAGGGTCCAAAGGGTGCCCCACCCAACCTTCAAGGTTTGTTATAGAGGTTACTCCTCTGTGGAGAGTATCTGTGACATAAAAATATGAAAGGAAGAAAAGAGAGCAAATATTAGGCCCTCAGAACAATTATAAAACTGATTACAATACTGTCAGTACAGAATTCAAAGTATTTCCAGTAGCTTCTGCTTGGAAGAAGAAAATAGTATCTTTCACAGTGAATTAATTGCCCTATGTGAGTATGTTAGAATAGGAAAAAAGAAAAAGAAGGATGGCCAAACAGTTTTGAGCATTAGACAAAGCGTATTATAGTCCAAAAATTTCAACTGCACTGTCTTTTGAAATCTCTTACTCAATACCAGTAACTCTTCTAGACATGTCTAAAAGTTTTGTTGAAAAAAAAGTAATTGAAGGAAGAGTGGCTATGGTGAGAGATGTTAGAGATTCTCCAAATCTTCTCCTTCACTAGGAGTCTTACGGCAGCAGCTACCCTTTCTTCCTGGACAGATACACACAACTGAGCTATGAGAGATGCTTTATGGCTGCCCATTTTAAAAAAGCATGTAAGTCATTATGAATGCTGTTTCTATACCTCTTACACCTGACATTGCACCTGCCTCTGCTCTCTCATTCATGAAACACCATCTTTCTGAGTTAAAATATGTATTATCAGAGACCTTCTATATGTTGCTTCTTGCTTATTTAAAGGTGGGGAGATACAAAACACAGACACACTGTCAGGAAGGAATTTTGTTTTTTAAAAATACACTGATACATAATGAAAAATAAGTAAATTATAGCCTTGATAACAAATAGATGCACTCAAGATGAGAAGCAGAAGCAAGTAATATTACTGAAAGGGCTTAACCACAGTGACTTCTTACTGACTCACTTATGCTCACTTTATTGTGCCTACTTATGAGCCTCACTTGTGCCATGCCAAAGGCTTCAATGCTGCAGTCATATCAGTGTTTAAATCATGCAGTGGTTCCACAGATGTCAGATCACTCACATGAATAAAAATTAAGTAGAAGCATGTGGTGGTTGCTGAACTAAAACCTAAAGCTGGGCTGTAGCTGCAGAATTAATCTGCTTATAGGGAAGACCAGCAGTTTGCGGTATTAAAAGAATGTTTTCAAAAATTCCACACACCAAAGGGGTAAAAAAAAAGGCAGTGAGTGACAACACAGAAATATCACACTTACTCGTTTTTGAGGAGAATGGAGCACATTTCATATGCTCTATTTCATATTTATAATAGCATAATATTAGTTGACAGCTATAGAAACTGCTCACAAGGAAGGGATTTAACAGAAGTTTTACTGAAATGTTAACTGCATTAGCAATCACTGCAGACCCTTCACACCTGCCAGTGGAACATACACACACTGACACAGGTCCCCCCCTTCTTACCCCTCAGTCTGAGAAAACTAGAAAAGCTGCAAAGCTTTTAAGAGAACACGTGTTAAGATACATTATACAAGAACAAGACATACAATTATCCAAAGTAATAATAAGCAGTGGTTTTATGTTTCGTTAAAATCTGAGATCCACAGTAGTGCTCAGAAAACCCCCCCTCTTCCTTGGGCACCATGGGGAAAATAAAATTTAGGCATATAGAAACTGCCAGCTTTTTTTTTTTTTTTCAGTGATGTATTCACCTTTACTTTTAAATGCTCCTTTCTGGGAAAGTATCTGCACTCACACTTGAATAATTTACACATATGACTTCACACATGTATTTTTGCTTACAATGGATGAGCATACACATAGTTAAGGGTAACAACAAAGATCTAAAATAAATTTTAAATTAAATAATTTTCATAGCAGCTAAGAAAGTAATTTCACTTTTTCCACATACATTCTTTAACTAAAAAGCCATCTTATTCCATTTCCTCTTCAACACGAAATTTCAGAGCAGGATTGTTTTGGATAGCAAGGATCGTATGCTATAGAAACTGTATCTGAAGAATACTCCTTCCAAAAAAACTCCAAACCACAATAATCAGTGGTACCAAAGAACATTTATTTAAAAAGTATTTCAAAAACCAAAAAAGCAATCCACCTCTCTTCAGAAACACACAAAAAAAAAAGCATTAAAAAGAGACTCTTGGAATAAACAGACATTTTTGATTAATTTCTGCAGTGAAGACTTTGCCTTGTTGTTACCCTTAATGTCAACTCAAGGCTTACACCTCAGAAATATACAGTTAAACTAAATTGTGTTTTCATTTTAAACACCTGACATGCCAAATGCAAAGCTTTGTTTAAAAGCCTATAAATTACACAAGGTTATTATTTTCACTGTGCAACCAAGAAACTGATTGGGTTACAGGCTCCAATCAAGCCAGAGATATTCCAGAAGGCAGAACTGAGCCCTTGCCTTGCACAGCTCACAACTCAGCTTACAGATAACCTCCAACACCCAGAATGTGACACTACCACCATGGTCCTTTGGACCCAAGAATCTTTTGCTTCAGTTTCAAAACCAGTTTTCTCATGCAAAGTCCCAGCCCAGTGCTACTGTCACCTTGCACGTCCTCTGCCCTTCTCTCTTCCCGGCATTTACCTTTCTTCTGAGCCCGGAACATTTCCAGCTGTTTCTGCTGCTGCCTTCTTAGTGTATTAACAATAGCTATTGCTAGTCTCAGTGCTTCTCGTGGGTATCCATGAGACCGTAACGCATCCACTCTCGCACAGGCTGTAGGAACATGTTCTAAAATGGAGAAAATAATTGAGGAATGTTTCCATGTCTGCAATGGCCTGTTTTGCTGGGTTACTCAAAAGGCTTTTTTATTTGGGGGATTTTTTGGTGATTTAGGTTTGGGTTTTTGGTTGGTTTGGGTTTTTTTTCTTCATTTTGTTTTTTTCTTTAAATTATGCAGAGAGACTTAAAGGACTACTTCTGAGCCAGCATTTCAAGGGAGCTTCTGTTCTTTTTGCCAGCTTTTTCATTCATCTCCCCAGCATCCCCCAAAAAATAATGCCATAGAAAATGAACAAAGCAGCAAGTCATGGAAACGTCTTTCCGGTTTAGCCACTTACCATGCCAGAGGGGCCACCCATGAGAGTCGAAGAGCAAGTTTTCAGTGTCGTCATGGTAACAGTAGTTGGTGTATAGGTCACTGCTGATAATGTGCTGTAAGTGGCTGTCCTGCCAGTGCAGATCGCACGCCTCAATGGCTCGAGTGAACACTGTCCGATGTGGCCTGTTCAATGAATCTGTCAATTTCACAAGTTCAGAAAGCTGCATCAGCTTTTACTCATTCACATGTGAATCAGTCATTCACACTGTTCTTGTCTTCTGGCTATTCACCAACCCCCAAACTATGGCAGCCTGCCTCATCTCTCTCTGCATCAAGCTGCCCACAGATGATACTTCACATCCTATTACCCAGCAGCTCAGGCAAAGCACACATTGAGTCTCCTGCCTCCTGCATTCCCAGAGAAACCTACAAACCAGCACGCCTGATGCTATACAGGACTTTGTAGAGGGAACAGCAAGACATGAAGGGCTTTCAACAGCACATACAGCACTCCCCTAGAAACAAATCAGAAAGTATGGAGCACACAGCTACTTGAGCATCCCCATCTTCTCCCCTCCTCTGACCCAGAATGAGGATGGATATACATTACTTGAAGAGTTCTAGTTCTTCTCTTTGAGCACTTTTTTTGTGGGTCATAAACATGACAAACTCTGTAAAAAAGTGAGGTACTGAGACAGTGAGACTGTCTCACTGGCTATCTTCCTATGGTAAAAGTGTCTCTCTCAATGCAGCACTACATCTATGACCATTGACATACCGTGTTTGGATTACCACTAAACTGCCCAGGTTGGGCTGAACATCTCAAGATACAGAAAGCAAAACATCTCTGTAGGGAGTTTTACGCTGTATGAACTTCTCTCTCTGGCTTAGCTGCAAAATTTAATAATTAACAAGGTCTATTTCCTTCAGAGGTCATCTTCCAAGAAAAAAATAATTCAAAAGTGTTTTAAATCTGAATCTACCATCTCCCAAACAATTAAACTTTATCATAACCAAATTAAGTACATATCAAAATACTGAGGGTTTTGAAGATTATGAGGGTTTTCCCCAGGTAAATATACTGCACCTTCCCTAGTTCTTAGAAAAGCAGCCATCTTTGCTTGAAGAGGACTGGAAAAGGTTTCTGACAGATTTGGTAATCACATTTTAGATCAAAAAGCATGATATGAAGAAGAGACACCTCCTCCCAAGAATGCTGCCTCTGCACCACCACCCTCCCCACCTAGTAATGTAAACTGCACATACAGAGTACATCCCACAGATAGCTACTTCAATTTCTCACACACTCAAGTTTAACGCAGTTGCAGCAGATTTATCTTTAAATAGGTATCAAAGGCTTTGTAACTGCAAAATTAAAAACCCCAACACCAGAAGGAATGCTAGATTAGTCAAGCAAAGAAACAGGTTCTTACATTACATACTTCAAGGACATCCAATGTTCATGTAACATTTATATAGAAACACCAAGTGAAAAGTCAGATGATCTATCTAAACACAAACAATGGGTTTGAAAACGCTGCAGCCCCAGCATTAAAAAGTAACAATAAACCCCCAACAACCAACCAACAACAACAAAAAAAACCCCACCCAAAACCCAACCCACCTATTTAATCTTTCTGTAAGGATAGTATTAGTGAAAATTATTTTGTCTGGTCAGTCCTGAACAAGAAAGTTACTTGTCACAGGAAAGAGTGCTTAATTCTGCAATGCTACAGTATATATGATAGAGGTCATATTATATATTGCAGTCAGGGCATATGTTTAGGCTCACCTTGGTTAGCATTTGCACCCTGAGGCAAAGCATTGGTTAAATTGGGTAGCTCATTTCCATGGTTTCCATCTTCCCAGGGACAAACATCCACACTGTTCCATTTTTTCAGCTGTTTTAGCCAACTGGCCTTCTGCTCCAACTTGCAGTGAGGATTTAAGACTATACACATCCACAGAGCACCTGATTTTAAAAAAATTGCTAAATTATGTTTTCAATTAAAAATGCAGCAGCCAATGACTTAATTGCAAACTTCTATATTGTAACACTCTCTCCCTCAAAGTCTACACTGCTTGCTTCCCAGTCATACTTAACACTTGGATCTTGGAGCTGGTGTGGTCCATCTGAAGCAGCTGAAAGATGGTGCCACACCAAGCTTCTCAATTAAAAGGCATTAAGAGATATTCTTATGTATTAGAAAATCCAGAGATCACAATGTATTGCTAATATGACAGGAACATCAGTCAAATGCAAACAACAAATCACACAAAGTTACAGCAGCAAATAACTCAGGTTTTTCTTCTATTTTACTACCAGAAGCTAATTTTTTCTACAAACAAGAGTATCTTCCAGCTTCACATTACAGGAACCAAATAAGTGCATTAGTAAGACATGCATTTTTTTTAAACGTACACTTCTACCCTTAGAACCTGGCAGAAGTACTGCTGATCACATAACTCATTCCCAAACACAACTTGGTCTCAGAGATCCAACTGGTCTTGTGCAGCCTAATAGGAGAGATATTTTTACTGCGATTACTTTAACAATTTGGTTACACTAGAAAATTTGTTTTACTTTTTCTGTTTAGAGAGCTTAATGGGAAAGCTGATTTACACTGACATTTCATACATAGCATTACTTTGGATCCTGAGACTATATAGCTTGGAAAGCATAAGTACATCAGGGTCTCTAGTAAACATTTTCAAATTGAAAGATTTTTCTCTAAAACAGCTATCTCTTTATCAGTCTAAACTTTGGTAGACGCATGAAGACACATGAAAGCACTGTTTAGCAACAGTTCATTTGCTCATTAAGAATGTGCCTTACAGACCACAAGAGATTTAGAGAATATGCTTAAATTAACATAATTTTCACAACAGGCTGACAGAAAAGAATAAGAATACAGCTGGTTCTTCCAGAAGAATAAAAGTCTCACACTAGAGTATGATTTTGCTCACTAAGAATGCACAATGGATACCCAGAGCACAAGGCATCACATTACATTAATTCCTACAGTAACTCAGCATGCCACAGCACAGGAGCCAGCCAAACACAGTGTGGAAATGCAGATAGATCCTTCAGGTTGTAAGTTCCCTGCTATTAAGAAATACATGGAATGGGGAAGTCATACCAAAGAAATCTGAAAACCACACCAAAATATGAATGGTACAGTGCAGAATACCAGAGACAAAATACACCACCTCAGGCTATTACTGCACATTAGTTCAATACAGTACAGCAAGTGTTTTCCTTATTTATTTATAAGTGTCTAAACATTGCCATGGCAGTGAATAAGGCAAATACTATTTTTAAAAACTGATTTTAAAATCAAATAATATTATTTCTCAGACACTTGTCCATATGCTTTATTCTCAAAACAGAATCAAATTACAACCAGTTCTTACTACTAAGCATTCACCATCGCTCAAGACAGAATAACTATATTTCTTCCAGTCTGCAAAACAAAACAGAAGATGGGACATATTGGAAAGCCTTGGAGAATAGTTAGCTTGGGCTTGCTTATTTATTTAAAAAATCAAGTATCACTGGAAGGCACCAAGGAGACACTGTACTTCTCAGCATCTAACAAAATAATTATATGAGGAAGAAGTACTTTACCTTGAAGGTAGTAGAACAGTGGAATAGGTTCCCCAGGGAGGTGGTTGGGGCACCATCTCTGGAGATATTCAAGGAGAGGTTGGACAAGGCTCTGAGCAGCCTGGTCTAGTTAAGGGTGTCCCTGCTCACTGCAGGGTGGCTGAACTAGATGACCTTTGGAGGTCGCTTCCAGCCCTAAACATTCTATGATTCTATGAAATAAGCCACCTTACTACTTGTAACCAGGTTCCCAGTGTTTTCACATTGACACAAGAGCAAAGAAGAATCTCTTAACTGCAGTTGGTACATATTCGGTACATATTTCAATCACCCAGCAAGGTGGAACACAGGATACTGATTACACCATGCCCCTACATAATGACTGGTCTTTTTCTATGTCTCAAACCCCACTAGAGGCAAAGGAACTCAAGCACCTTCTTCAGAAGCTCTACTATGGCATAGTATCTAAATGGCAGGAGAGGGAAGACATACCCCAAAGTATCGAACTCTTTCAAAAACACCTTTGGTTTAAAGAGGGAAACTATGTCAAGCATAACTGTGTTCTGATTCTCTCAGAAACCCAGGTTATTTTTATGCAAATGAAGGACACAGAAAAGTGTTTCTGATAAACCGCACACATACAACTTAATGCATGCTGGTCCCAGTGACTTGTGTGAGCTACACACACAGCTGAGACGTTGCCCAGCTTTCATGGCTGCCCAATTCCTCACAGGAAGCAGGGTGTGAGACAAAACTCCCCCATGAGAAAGGAACAGAAAGCCTCAGGCTCAGCTCCTGTAGTGCTACAAAGGCTACCATCTGGGAAAAGGATGCATAATGTCAATGACCTCACACTCTTCAGTCTATTCAAGTTTCTAGGTTTCTTCTGCTGGGATTTTTGTATATGTGTGTGATTTTTTTCAACCCCCCAGCTTGTTTGTGCATTTGCTTGTAATCATATTTCTTCCTCCTGCTCCATAAGCGCCTTCCCTCTCCACTGACATCTGCTCCATTCTGACTCTTCAATTCACTGTTTTCTGTCCTGCTCCTAGCACTGAAAATCTGAGGGAAATGTTTTAACTTGGACCCAAGATTTTCACCACATGCCAACTGGAAGGAACCTGGAGGATATTATTCCTATTTCACTCTGATGCTGCTAAGTGTAAGCCCCCTGAGCTGGCTGTTAAATGTCACCACCAACCTGAAGGCTTACACTGGACTCAAGAGATTCTCTATCTTCTGCCTAATGGCTCCAATATGGGGAAAGTGCTGAACATGCTCACCCCATGCTACATATAAGGCTTACAGTAAAATCAAGGGCAGCTACTTTTAATTTGTAGTCAAGATACCTAAATTTATTTCCAGTGACTTCAGCCCAGAAACTACTGTGGGCAGCAGCCTATACTCAAAAGGAGTTTTCAAAAATACTTTCCAGACATTCACAAGTTTACCTGTTTAACTAGAGTTAATATGTCACTGATGCCAGCTGCAATACGAACAAATGTGTCATTAAACTAAAAAAAAACCAAAAACAACAACATGAGAATATGTTTTTTGTTTACAAACAGTTTTAAAGGGGGTGGGGGCAGGAAACTGACAATGATTGAAGATCCATTGTAAAATTCTGTTTAACTGATTATAGTCTTCATAACAAATCTGCCTTTCCTAGAAACATATTACCTTGTCAAGAATGCTGTGTAGCCAACCTTGGGTAAGCATGTCCTCATTTACAGTACTTGTGTAATCAATGGCCAAGATTTAGCCTTTGCAATTTTACATTTTATGTATTTTTAAAATGTATTTAAT
>JANHGL010008738.1:0-13542 GCA_024611195.1 Ceyx melanurus
GGCGCGGCGGGGCGCAGGCGGGCGGGCGAGCGGGTGGCCCCGGCCTGCCGGCAGGCTCCGTCCGGCGGCAGCATGGGCAGCCGCGCACCGCGGCGGGGGCGGGCGCCGCGCATCGCCGGCGGCTCGGCGGCCAGCGCCTGAGTCTGGGGAGCGCTTTCAGCACCGGGGCGCTGGACAGCGCCCTGCGGGCGGCGGTCGAGGAGGAGCACGGCTCCGCGGCCGCGCGGCAAGGTCAGTCAGGCGCGGAGCCGCTCGCAGCGGAAGCCCCCGCGGCCACCGCCGCGTTCTCCGCCCGCGCCTCCCTGGCATGCAGTGGTGCCCGGTGGCTAGCAGCACCGTTTCCGTGTCGGTGAGCCAGCCCGGCCGGCAGACCTCCACTTAGATGCTCGGGAGGCATCAGGGAGGGTGATCGAGGAGGGGGATTTTTTTTTTATTATTTTTTTTAATTTTTTTTGCGTGCCTTGCAGTACGTGCCTGGATAGTTTGTGGATATAATTATTGACTGGAATCTGGGCTGTTGCAGTTGTACGTGGGGGGGGGAGAGAGGGAGAGAGGAAAAAGGAAAGAGTCCCCCCCTCCGTCGACCCTCCCTGCTCCCCCACCCCACATTTTTTTTCTCCCCCTTTGGTGGTGGTTCGGACATTTCATGGATTGAATGGACTGGAATTGTTTTCCTTGTGAGGATGATGGTTCCTGTTACTTTATGGTGAGATCGGGAATGAATCGCTCGGTTTAAAAATGCTGCTTTGGATTCTGTTGCTGGAGACGTCTCTTTGTTTTGCTGCTGGAAACGTTACAGGGGACGTTTGCAAAGAGAAGATCTGTGCCTGCAACGAGATAGAAGGGGATTTGCACGTAGACTGTGAGAAAAAGGGATTTACGAGCCTGCAACATTTCACCGCCCCAACTTCCCAGTTTTACCATTTATTCCTGCATGGCAATTCCCTGACTCGACTTTTCCCTAATGAGTTTGCTAACTTTTACAATGCAGTCAGTTTGCACATGGAAAACAACGGTTTGCATGAGATTGTTCCCGGGGCATTTCTTGGGCTGCAGCTGGTGAAACGCTTGCACATAAACAACAACAAGATCAAATCGTTCAGGAAGCAGACTTTCCTGGGGCTGGACGATCTGGAATACCTCCAGGCAGATTTTAATCTATTGCGGGATATTGATCCGGGAGCATTTAGGGACTTAAACAAGCTAGAGGTGCTGATTTTAAATGACAATCTCATCAGCACCTTGCCCCCCAACGTGTTTCAGTATGTGCCGATCACCCACCTCGACCTCCGGGGAAACCGTCTTAAAACCTTGCCTTATGAGGAGGTTCTGGAGCAGATCCCAGGCATTGCTGAAATCCTGCTAGAGGATAACCCCTGGGACTGCACTTGCGATCTGCTGTCATTGAAGGAATGGCTGGAAAACATACCCAAAAATGCTTTGATCGGCAGAGTGATTTGTGAGGCTCCCACTAGGTTGCAGGGCAAAGATTTAAATGAGACTACAGAACAAGAGTTGTGCAAAAAAAACAGAGTGGATTCTAGCCTAGCTGCTCCCCCTGCTGAAGAAGAAACCTGTGATCCTGGTCCCATTCCAACTCCCTTTAAAATACATGGCAAAGAAGACCCTGCCACACCAGGATCTGGTCCAAACGGAGGTACAAAGATTCCTGTCAACTGGCAAATCAAGACCAGACCCACTGCTGCCGTGTCGACAGTTAGTGCAAAGAGCAAGCTACCATCTACTGTGTCCTGCCCGCACATCTGCAGCTGCGATCAGATCCCTGGCTCGGGCTTAAAGGTTAATTGCAATGACAGGAATGTGAGCAGCTTGGTGGATTTGAAGCCCAAGCCGTCCAATGTGCAGGAGCTGTTTCTGAGAGACAACAAAATACATACCATCAGAAAATCCCATTTTCTGGATTATAGGAAACTTAATTTACTTGATCTGGGCAACAACAACATCGCCACTGTGGAGAACAACACCTTCAAGAATCTTTTTGATCTCCGATGGCTTTACATGGATAGCAACTACTTAGACACCTTGTCCCGGGAGAAATTCTCAGGGCTGCAAAATCTGGAGTATCTGAATGTGGAATTTAATGGGATCCAGCTGATCATGCCTGGCACCTTCAATGCAATGCCTAAATTGAGAGTCCTTATCCTCAACAACAACCTGCTGAGGTCTCTTCCAGTAGATGTGTTTGCTGGGGTCTCACTTTCCAAGCTGAGCATACACAACAATTATTTCATGTACCTCCCGGTGGCAGGGGTGCTGGACCAGCTCACTTCCATCACCCAGATCGACCTGCATGGCAATCCATGGGACTGTACTTGCCCTATTGTGCCTTTCAAACAGTGGGCAGAGATGCTGCGCCCCAAGGTGATTATGAGTGACCTGAGGTGCGAGTCCCCTGAAGATTTCTTCAAGGAGGATTTTGAGTCTCTCTCCAATGACGTGATTTGCCCTCAGTTAAAAGTCTCACCAACATTAACTTCCACTAACAAAAACAGCACTGGGTTGACAGAGACAGGTACTCACTCCAACTCCTACTTGGAGACCAGCCGGGTCTCTATTTCGGTGCTGGTGCCAGGGCTGCTGCTGGTTTTTGTGACCTCTGCCTTCACAGTGGTTGGCATGCTGGTGTTCATCCTGAGGAACAGAAAGAGGTCCAAGAGGAGGGACGCCAACTCCTCTGCATCTGAAATCAACTCCTTGCAGACTGTCTGCGACTCGTCCTACTGGCACAATGGGCCCTACAGCACTGACGGGGCCCACAGGGTTTACGACTGCGGCTCCCACTCCCTGTCGGACTGAGATGGCGGGCGGGGCTCTAGCGGCTGTCACCCGAGACCGGCCCTTCCCGCTCCAGCAGTGGGATGGCAATCGCCGGCCGGGGATGGCTCTGCACCTCATCTACCTTTTGTGAGAAACAGAACATATGCTCACACCCGCAAGCCCCCCCTCACGACCCCCACAGCGAGCACCGAGGCCCGATGTGTGGTGTGGGGAGAGCCTGGCTCCGGGGTGCACCCCCGCAGCTCCGCGTAGCCCGGCGCGGTTGGCACATGCCCCGCGTCCAACAGACAAGCAAGGATCTGCTTCCTTCGGCTTCGGGGCGATACATGGCTCTTGGTTTAGTTGGGCTTTGTTTTTCTTTTTTGCCCTCTTCCCTTGTGGACCAACCATGCTCCGAGAGGCTGGGAAGAGGAGGGGGGCAGAGGAAAGTCTGGTGTCGGCCTCCTGACAGCAAAGCAGGAGTGGAAAGTTGCACGAAGGCATGAATGTAATGTAAATAAATGACTCCAACCTTGAAACAGAAAGACAAACGGAAAAAAAAAAAAAAAATATATAAAAAAAAAGTGCTGCATGGCTCGCATGGATACAACGCACCCCAGGAACGCTCCAGCCCCCGACTGGAAGCAGTGTCTAGCTCACATCATCATCCCTCTAACCTGATAAGTCCCTTCGTATCAAACCTTCTATATACAAAATACAGTATAATAATAAAAAGTGCCATTTCTCCATTTTTGTGTGATCAATAGGCAGTAGACATCGTACTTTTACTGTGAAAAAAAAAAGTGTAAAGGTTTTATTTAAGACATAGTTGCATGAGTATTCTCATTGGATTTTTTCTTTCGTACTTTTTTTTTTTGTTGAGGCTGGACTTACTTTGCTGGGAGAGATTTGTTTTGTTGATGATGGAATGTTTTTTGATTTTTAGGGTGTGGGGGAGGGGAGGCTTCGGTTTGTTTTCTCTCTTCTTTTGTCAATATACATATTCAGTATTGCCTTTTCATCTGAATGTAAGAATTAGTACCCTTAATTTCTATTATGGTAACAGTGTAAACGTTAAAAAAAAAAAACAAAAAACCCACAACAAAAAAAAACCAAGGCAGTTAAGCATGACCAATTAATGTCACTCTGGTGCTTAGGCTGCAAAGTTTAATGGTAGAAAATTCTGTGCTGTTGTAAATCTTACTATAACTTGAGGAAACCAGAACTGAGGAAGCAAGTGAAACTTACTAATAATATTTGAGGATTTTATAATGGCATATTTTTTCAGTATTAAAGTGAAAATGTTTTCAATTCTGGGTCCTTACCATTTTTACAGCATCAGTTCTTGCAAATGGGTTATTTGAGTTTAGGGGACAGAGCCTCCTTTCAGTGCTCTATGTGTGTGTGTGTGTGTGTTTGTGTGTGCGTGTGTGTGTCTCCCCTCTCTCCCCCCCCCTTCCTCCCTCCCTTCCTGTCATTCATTCACACGCAGAAGCACAAACACCCTTCCCTCACCCCTTCCCTAATGTAAATAACACAGAGAACAGAGAGAAGTTTCCTGCCTCCTCCCCTCTCCCTCGCCTTTTTTTTTTTTTTTTCTAATGCGGCAGTGAATCCCTTTATTAATACTGTGAATTTCTCGCTGCTGCCACCGCTGCCGCCGCCTCTGCTGCACACACTGCAGATATATCAGGGATGTTAGTGGGAATTTGATTTAATTGACTCTGCCTAGCTAGTCTCATTAAGCCGGAGCCGGATTTCACCGGTCAGCACTTCAGGCCCATAGGCAGTTTGCCGGACTGGCGGCGAGGTGGGGCTGCTGCGGGCGGCTGGGCTCCAGTAGCTGCTGCTGCGAGTGGGAAAACTAATTAGTGAAGGGACTTTTCTAGCCCTTCTCTAGGTAGCTTCACAATTTGATATTAAATACTGGGAAAAAAAAACACAACAAAAAAACAAACCAAACCAAACAAAAACCCACCAACAAAACAAAACAACAAAACCACTAAAGGGAAAAAAACCCCAAACAAAACATTAAAAAAAACCCAAAACAACAAAACAACAAACCACCAAAAAAACAAACCACAACAGAAAAAGAGCAGTGCTGCAGCTGGACTTCAGGCAGCTTGTATTTGATCCTGTTCCTGTGAGGGAAAGTGCCCCTAAACTCAGTAAAACCTGCAATGGCAGAAGCCCTTGCAAATCATTTGTAACTCACAGCTCAAGTCCCAGTGGAGATAGGGAAAATTTCAGTCACGTTGCTTCTGGCTTTCTCCAGGCAGAGAATCCTCTTAAAGAGTAAAACACCATAAAGGACTTGCTATACTTCAAAAAACAGTTCTGTTTAAATCCCCACCTTTGGGATGTGTAAGGAAAAAACATACATACATACATACACACTGCAATAGACACACTCTTGAAAATGAGGCAGAAGCCTGATCCCAGATCTTCATGAAGTATTAAATATGAGGAATAGATCATTCCTCCAGAATGCTTTATCACTATGGAAAGGTCTGCAGTCTCCCAAAAAATACCTTGAAGTTTCTTGTGTAGCTCTGAAAATGGGATGTCCTGCTTAACTAGACAAGCTGTTTCTATACCGAAGACCCTGCTTTATTCCCTCCTTGCTTCTTTGATAGACTAATGGCTCTGCCAGGACATTCTGTGTAAGACAAGGTGATGGCAGTAGAGGCACTAGTTTACCATTGTGCATTGTGCAATCTACCAGGTTGAGAAGAAAAATAAGATGTAATTATATGTGAGAAAATATTTCTGTCCTCAGGAAGAAAAAAAAAAAATAAAAAAATAAAGAATAAGCCAGTACACCTCTAGATGACTACCTAAGTCTTGCTTGCCATCTCTGCGATATTGTGGTGATAAAATGGAACTGTGAGCATTGAAGATAAATCCTAGGCTAAAAAAAAACCCCAGTTAAATTACAAACACTGTTATAGAAGTCAAGATAAAAAATATAATTAATTAAAGGCATCAAATCACTGAGATCAGACATCCATGCATTCAAGAGAATATAATGCTAAACATATGCTATTTTGATTTGTCATAATTCAGAAGTAGTATAAACTTGTGACTTTGCTCATTTTCTTTCCTTAGAGTGCTTGGTCATTGACACACTTAAATCGAAATCTCTGTTCAATTGAAGTGTTGAAGATATGTATTTATCACCCTATTTCTAGGTTGGGGAGAAATAAAAATATGACCTTTCTCTTTTTTTTTTTTTTCACTCGTGCTTTTAACATTCACATGATGCTTTCTTCCATCTTGCAGATGCTCACCCTTAAGATACATAGATCACCACACTCTCTGAGATGATATAGTAATGACAAGGTCTTGAATTATGTTTATATTATTTGCATGTTTAGCACTTCCAAGGTTACTTTTTATCAAAACAAAATATTCAACCAAAGAGAAAAATAAGAGAAGGAAAGGATGATTGAGGATATATTGAAGGAGTGTAATGTGCAAATATGTTAAATGTGTTTAGTTGTACAGCATTAACAATATCAAACTAATGAAATGTTTAATTCATTTTGATAAAACCTAACTTGTGATAATATTTCTAACACTGGAAGCCTCTATAATATCCATCTCGTATAAAAGCATGTGCATTTTTTTTTCTGCTAACATAAGAAGAATCTAATAACTTTAGGGATAACATATATTACATCACTTCTTAATCATCACATATTATCAAGATATTTCAGTTGTTTCAGAAAGGACAGATAGGATAGGAACAGGTATCTTCTTTAGTTAGTTGATTTGTTTGTTTGGTTTGGTTTTTAAAATGTTTTGGCTTTATTTGTTTGTTTGCTTTGGTTTTCATGCAAACACTTAATCTAAGAATTGGCTAGAATTTAAACTGTTGCCATAGAAATAAATGTCTGTATGCATGTTAGCCTCTTGCATGCCATGGCAGAAAACTCAATTAAATTATAGGAGCAACCTGATAAAATTTTTAATTAATACCCATAGGTTTTATGTGTCATTTTGAGCATAAGACTACTGTTGGAACTGCACAGGAATGCATTATTGTATTTCTTTACTAAAGTTATTGGTTGTGCTGTTATTTTATAACTTTAGTGCAATTGCATTGGAAATATACTGTTTAGATCTGCTTGAAAACTAAAGTGATGTACACTTTTGTTTTTGTTTTTACTATTTTTTAACAAAGTAGAGGTAATTTTTTATCTGATGGAAAAGGCTTTGTGCACTAGTCCTTACTCGGGTAGAACAATCATTGTGGTCATTAACTACAAAAGGTGAACATTTCACACTTTCTTAAATTGGTGACAAAACTCATTAACTAGAAAGTTAGGGTAGCAAGAAACTGCAAAATGCTCATCCTTCCCAACAGAATAACCACTAGCTTCTGTTACCCATGAGAAATTTTCTAAGTCTCCCAAATACAAAAGTCTTCCAAAGACAAGTAGCTCTCAGTAAAAGAGCAACATCTTTCTCTTTGTATTTTTGTTAGTAGCTTGTTCTGTCGAAAAACAAAACAGGATTTTGTCTGAGAGTTTTATACAGTTGTTTATACTATTTGGATCAGTTAGAGCAGGTTTTATGACATTTTTATTCAGGTGTGATAGAAAGTGAGCATTCTTAGATAATGATAGATTTCAGCAGGTAGATCTTTTTGTATTTAGAAAAGTTTCCATAGTTATACAAGGGAAGTAGAACAATTAATATGGCTGAATATACTCCATGTGTTTGTGCAGTTCAAATTTATGGGAATTCTTTGCAATTAATAGTGAAGAAATTTCCAGGCAATGGGCAGTTGGATGCTGCATAAGTTTTGTTTTGTTTTGTTGTTGTTTGTTTGTTTGTTAAATAGAGTAGAGAGTGAAGAATGAATGGTTTGTGTTGGTAAGCCACAGTTGCCCTAAAATCACATAGGTATTTGTAGAATCTGTTTAAAATGTATAATATATAATTTTTATGGATATTGACAAGCAAAATCACAAGGGTGTTTTTTGTTGTCTTCAGTTTTTCCCAGAGAGATTAATATTAGCACTGGAAAAATGTGAATTAAAAAATATTGCAAGTATTGTGCTACATTACATTATATTACATTGCATTCATCAAGATTAGCTTTATCAAATCTTAATGAGTTAACCTGGAACAAAAGATGATATTTAAGATAATTTTCTGAGAGTTTCAGAGACTTTTATGATATTATCTTATGGATGGAGAAATATAAATGAGAGCCATCAGTATTACTTCTCCAAGATTAATTACCAAACCAATTGAGTTATTGTCGTGCTGAATGGTTTCATTTACCTGCTAAAGTTTCTGAATAAATTTCTGTGTATATATTCTTCAATTATGTAAGAGAGGAACAAAGTGAGCAGAAATTCACCTGAAGGAAATATCACTTTCCTGCATCAAGCATTTGAAGGCTAAGACTGAACATTCATAGCAGAGGAAAGAATGCACAGAAACAGATCATTGTAGAAGATATTGAGTTGATTCTTAAGTGAATGAGTGCTTCAAGTGCCATTGTTTTAATGGTATAAACAGCACAAAGTGCTCTATCTTTTACCCCATATCAGTGCCATCAGACCTTCTTCTCCATGCTTCTCCTTCTTCATTAATTAGCAAAACTGATCCCCTTCAAATAGTTTCCAACTAAGCTAGTGGAACAAATTATCTTAGCTATTAAAGGCTTGTACTGGTAGCATGACAGTTCAGACAGACCCCTTGAGATTCGGTCTCAAAACCATGTCTGTACCTAGGTTGTCACACTTGTTTTTATGTTACGTTATAATTCCTGAATCAACTGCAAATCTTTTGCAAGTGGGAAGTTTAGCAAACAAAGTGCATTGAAATGTTACTTGAGGAAAACAAAAGAATGGGAAGATAATGGTTCTTTTTCCTTTAAATGATAATTCAAAGTGTAAAGATAGACTAGGAAACCACAATCAAAACTTTGAACACCATTGGAAAGTGTAGTGCAAAACAGCCATGAAGAAGTTAAGAAGTCACATAGTCTGGTGGAAGAAACTAGGGAATGTGACTCCTTTTCTGGATCACTATGTAATGTAGAGTGTAGCTGTTGTTTGCCTCACCTGGCTTGATGGGCTTGAATGAGTGACCTAGCATAAACCAGTAGTGCCCTAAGTTTTCCTGGAGTATCTGAGAGGTGTGCGTGAGGCTGATAGATACAAAATAAAAACCAGGGCACACTGATATATTTCTGGAGCGGCAGCTAGAGCCTAGGTAAGATATATTAGGGCACCTAAAATAGGAGTAGACACCCAGGTGGGAACAATTTAACTGAACTCTGGATCTACACTGAGGGGGCTGGTGGTTTGATTCACTTGGTCCACAAAAGTAATTTGAATTACCTTGATATCTGAGCTATCTGCATAGTGCTGACAGAAAGGACTAAAGGCTTGTAGGACATATGATCAGGTGGTATCAAGGCGAAGTACTTTAAGATGCCAAATTACACTGCTTGTTTCTGTATGGACAGAGGAGCTGAATCCTAAATGTGGCTCAGCTGTATTCACCTATACTTCAGATAATTAAATGCATGTGAGAACTAAAACAGACACTTGAAATTATACAACATAAATTTTATCAGAGATGGCTAGCTGAGAGATGACAATTAATTTTTAAAGGATTACTTAATTTTTGGAAGGTATCAATTAGGTCAGATGAATCCCATACACTTTTTCCATCTGTTTTCCTAACTTGGATTTTAGTTTTGTGTTTTCAGATTGGTGTCACTTTGACTTGGGGATTTCACCCTAATACTGCTTTTGGAATTGGACTCCTATTTCAGCTGATTTCTTTAGAAATTGCTAGAATTGTTAATAGAAACATCATAAAGTAATAGAAGGCTCAGGAAACAAAAATGTAACAGCAAAAAAAAAATCCTGACAATTATTGCTACTACCATAATAGTAAATAACTGATTCTTGGGTCAAGCTTGAAATATAAATGAGGAATACAGTACTTGAGGGTTATAGACATTAATTGAAGTAATTAAGGTGACACAATGAGAGATAAATGCTAGAAATGGATGAGAAAATGCAGTGGAAAGTGTTTTAGAAAAAAATCGTTTATGAAATGACAGTGCCAACTGTAAGTGGTTTTTTACAGGAAGATTGAAAAGGGAAAAATTTAATTATGGGCACACAGTAACAAACTATTCACATAAGATAAAGAAGACAGATGGTAGGAAAGATTTAAGTGCAGGATGTTGAATATGTGACTAGACCCCAGACACTGTTAGTCATATTGTAAGTGGATGTATCGAGTTACTCAGGATAAATATGGCACAACAAAGTTGGCAGCATCATGAACTGGGCGCTCTGCTAGCAATATGGACTTTTAGGGAGAAGTGTCACAACTTATATTGGGTACAAATTGAGAGGCTAAAAGCATAAAAAGGGTATAAGATTTTTTCCACTGTTTGGGAAGCAAATGTTTCAAAATTAGTTACTGTTGTTATAGAAGCTATTTTATTAGGTGTCTTTATTGTGGAATCTTCTCTTAGTTAACTTGGTAAGAAAATATTGATAAACACAATCTACTCAAAATATAAGCTTAGTCCAAATTGTCTGGTATGTGGTTAAGATCATGGTAGCTATAGAGTATGTGTATGAATTAGAAGATGATCCTTTCCTGGCAGCAGCTGTCACAAAGCTGGGTTGATGGATGCCTCTAAACCACTGAAATAGAAACAATTTTCTGATTTTTTTGGGTGCATTTTCATTGTTGCAATAATATTAGATGTCTATCAGAAATTGTGTACTTCCTTATGACATTATGTGTGGCAGAGAATATTAATGTTAATAACAGTAAAAATAATAATGATACCTTTCATGTTTAAGGGTTTTCTGTGTTTGGGTTTTTTTTATTATTTATTGTTGTTGGTTTATTTTTTTAGTTCCTATAGTAAATTAAGATGCATATAACCCATAGAGAGAAAAAAAAATCAAAACCAACTCTCCCTCTTTTGTGTGTGCGTTTTGTTTTACTTTGTCTTTTATTCTGCTGAAATTTAGGTATAGTGTTAGAATGATCAAGAGGAATGCACTGAATACAGTTGGCTAGCCCCTGCAGATTTTCTAAAATTATTAAGGAAGAAAAACTGCAGGTCTGAAGGGCAGAGTGAGAAATGTTAACAGCACTGGTTAAAAGTGCCCCTGGGAATAAGAAGCATTTGGATTTTTAAAAGGTCTTTCTATGACTGTGCTGCTATTAATGAAAGATTATCTTAACTAACTACAATTTTAGCATAAGACAACAGCCTTCTGGAATTAAAAAATGATAAGAAATATTTAGGATAATGATTAAACTGTTGATTTTGGCCTGACAATAAGGCAATATTGAAATTAAGCTGAAAAGGAAGTGGTTCTTACTACAGATTTATAAATTGCTGTCTGTCCAAATTTATAGCTCAGTTTGAGACATGTAAATTAAATTATGCCCATTTGTGTTTTGAACGAATTCATAGCATTTGTAAGTTACTGAAAAATAAATATAAGGATTCTTAGCCTTATTTTGTATTGTAGCTGATCATGTCCATTATGTTGGACATGGATGATACTAGAAATAAAAAAAAAAGAAGAAAATATTTTGCTAATAAGGTTTAAAGAGGTTGTACATTTCAAATACTCGGTTCTGGCTACTAGTGTTGCATCATTAACGGATTACTGTTGGTCAGGTATTATTGCAGTATGGTTCATTTACATGGATTTGTCAGTGCAGTTGGTTATTTGAAAGCAATACTTTTCTAATTGTGAAACAACAAGCTTATGAAAAAGACATTTAAAGAAGGATAAATTTAAGATAATTGCTATAGAAAGGTTGATATTACTAGTATTAATAGAGCCTTAATCATATGTAGCATTAGCCAACATTAGAAAGCAAATGGAAATTATCAACACATATGATTCATCAGAACATGTATTTCTTCAGTCAAAAGCTCATTCAAAGTTAAGTTTCTGTAGTTTTCACTGAATTAACATTTTTTTTTTTTTTTCCAACTGTCAAAGTTTACTGAATTAAAAACCAATAATTCCTGTAGAGAAAAGACAGCCAGTTGCAAATCCCTGCTCTGTCTGGATTCATGAGGAATCAGTCATAATCTCTCATGCAGGACCAAATTGTCATATAGTAGTGGAAGAAATAAAAAATCTAGAAAACATAATCGTGTGACATAGATCCTTTTACACTAGACTAAGTGCCCCAAACCTCTTTGGCTAGATTCTGTGATTCTGTAATAAGATCCTCTATAATGCTAAATTAATGAAACTAGAACTTGAACATACTCAAGCACTGGAGCTATAATCCATAACAGAAAAATCATAATGGAGAATGCCCACTGAATAACTGTTATATTATAACTTATCTCTTTTTTTTTTTTTTTTTTTTTTGAGTTCTCCGCTAGCTCTGTCCAAAACAAAATTGCTACAGAAAGGACTAGCCCTTGGCAATGTGAACATGAGCCAATTTGACTCAAACCCTGAGCCGAGGATGTAATTCTACTTGTTGCTCATTTAGAAGTGTGAATATGCACAGTATATCTCCCGTGGGCTCGGCATTTGGCCCAGAGATTAAGTAATGGGCTTAAAAATTGTGATTTTTGTGGTTGTGTTTCCACCCTGCCTCCTTCCTGCTTGCTAGGTTTTGGTTATGCAGTTCCTTCTAGAAATCCTGTTGAATATCTGTAACTATGCTTGATAGACCTGCCTTTGGCTTTGAATGATAACGATTGATTGGAGCAGCAGATAAGAATATATGAAATTTTTTGTTTATTTAAAACAATAAAAAATAGGAAACATTTTTGTTTGTTATGATAGCTAATATTTTACATTAAAACTACTAGAGTGGGTTAGCAGCGTTAATTTAAGACAGTGTAGTTATGACCAATGATATTTGGATATAATCCCATCCTCTACAGACTAAGTGTATACAGTTGGGACCAGATTTCAGAAGGAGTTTAAATATTGTATGAATTACATGTATTTAGACAGTCTTCTTTAAGGCATCCTAGGGTACCTGTGGGTACCTGTAAAGTCTTAACACATTTTCTGGACTGGCAGTTGGAGTCCAGGCAAGACACTTTAGCATACGTTAAGTGTTATGGATTATTATGTTAAGACATTTGAAGTGTTCCCTGGACGAAATGC
This sequence comes from Ceyx melanurus, assembly GCA_024611195.1. Taxonomy (NCBI): domain Eukaryota; kingdom Metazoa; phylum Chordata; class Aves; order Coraciiformes; family Alcedinidae; genus Ceyx; species Ceyx melanurus. Next base: position 12,939 of record JANHGL010008738.1, read on the forward strand.
AACAGCTGTATTGTGAGCACATGAATTTAGACATCTCAGTCTGCAACTGAACTGCAGCTTCTAAGGTTGAGTGAGCTAAATCACAGATAAGCTATTTAAATTTTATATTGCTAAAGTTAAGTGTGATAAATCTCACACTTATGAATAACATCCTTAGGATGCAATTTTCAATTAGAAATATGAATACACACATATAAGAAGGCAACCAAAGAGTATTCTTTAAAAATTTTATTTTCCCTGTCAAATCACAATTTATTAAAAGGAATTCAAAATATTACAGATCATACATAGAATTCAGTTTCTTTGGTGATGTCTCTTGTAAGATTAGGATGCATGTGGTATATGTATTTGCTTGTAAAGGTTTAACATTATATTAATATTTAATGTTACTTTCTTTCATATCAGAGAGTAGGATAATATTCCAGTAAAATAACAACAACAATAAAAATAACCCTTTTTGTGTTTGTATTTTTGTTTGTTTGGTGTTTTGTTTTTGTTTTGTTTTGTTTTTGTCTCTGTTGACTTAAGGAACACATCCTCAATTTAGTAAAATACAAATAGAATCAGAATAAGACAAAAAATATCAGCTAATTTACTTTTAAAA
>JANHGL010008738.1:19268-36682 GCA_024611195.1 Ceyx melanurus
ATTTATATTTATGATCATATTATTTAATAGCCAATTGAACAACCTTGTTCCTGTGGTTAATAGCTATTTCTGCTGGAGGATACTTAAATAATAATTCACATACTAATTCTCTACTACACAAAAAAGAATATCATGTAAGTATTTTTTTTGGTCACAGATTGAAACATTACTTTTTTTTCTGGGTCAAAAATAAAAGTCAGGTTTTGGGTTTTTTTCCAGGTTTTCTAACAATGAGAAAATTCAGATGGATATACTTGAAAAAGCATATTGATTTGCATATCATTTGATGAACCAAGTATTGTTAGGGAATTTAGTTATTTCTTTTTTTAACAGTTTGTGACTGTTGCCCCTCATCCTATCACAGGGCACAACTGAAAAGAGACTGACTCCTTCTACTTAACAATCACTCATTAGATATTTGTAAACATTAATAAGATGCTCTTTCAGTCTTCTGCCGTCTTAACAGCCCCAGGTCTCTCAGCCTTTCACTGTAAGAGAGATGTTCCAGTCCCTTAATCATTTTTGTAGCTCTCTGTTGGACTCTGTAGTATTTTCCTCTCTTGAACTGAGGAACCCAGAACTGGACACAATACTCCAGATGTAGTCTCACCAGTCCAGAGGAGAGGATAAGAAGAGCTTCCCTTGAATTTAATTCTATTTTGTATTCAGTATATTACTAAATAATGCTTTTCAAGATTTGCCCTAACATTGGTATTGCCTGGACATTTAAGACATGAAAAATATTTATGAGTTTCTCATTTATCAGCTATTTGACTGACTTACAGCTTATTTTTCATGCATTTGTCTAAGTTGAAACTTTTTAAATGCTCTATGACTACTATCTGCTAATAGTTCAGCATGAGTAGGTTTAATTTGACACAGTTGACTTGCAGAGTTTATATACTTACTGTAAATGTGTCATCTGAAGTTTAAAATATTTTCAGACACCGTCAGTTGTTCTTCTACTGCCCTTACTATTTGTAAACGTAATTAACTGACTGTTCGCTAGAGAAACTTGAAATATGCTGAATAAATATTAGTAGCTGTTGATAATGCAATGTTTCTCCAGTTAGCTAAAACTTGTATATTTTTTCCATTCTGCCAATTTCTAGAAATAGAAACAAATAGACTAAAGACCTTTTTTTTATTTTCCTATTAAAATATTTTTCTCCTCTATTGGAAAATACGACTTTCCCTTTTCACCTGTACCATATTCACTTTCAGAGTGATTTTATAATTTAATGAGTCCTTTCTATTCTTAGCTCTTTTTTTTTTTTCTAGGGCTTGGTTTCATATTCTCCCATTAATTTTTTTTAATTTTCTCTCAGTTTAAAACCATTTGCCCTCCTCCCATTACTGGTGACTCTTGTGAAGTCTCCAGCCTTCCTGTAGGATCTCTTCAGGTATTGGAAAGCAGTTATAAGGCTCCCCTGGAATCTTCTCCAGGCTGAACTATCTCAGATCCCTCATACTGTCCTCATAGCAAAGGTGTTCCAAACCCTAGATCTTTGTGGCCCTCCTTTGGACTCATTCCAACATATCTGCATCCCTGTTATGGTGGGAACACCACAACTGGATGCAGTATTTGAAGACAGGTCTCAAGAGCAGAGTAAAGGGGGAGAATCATGTCTCTTGATCTGCAGGTCACTCTCCTCTTGATGCATCCTAGAATGTAGCTGGCCTTCTGAGCCACATAAGTGCATGGCCAGCTCACACTGAGCTTTTAGTCAGTCAACACCATCGAGTCCTTCTCTTCAGGGTTACACTCAACCCACTCTGTACCTGGTCTGCAATTTTATCTGGGATGCCCCAGCCCAGATGCAGGACCTTGCACTTGGACTTGTTAAACCTCATGCAGTTTTCATTGGCCCATTTCTCAAACCTGTCAAGATCCCTCTGGATGGCATCCCATCCCTCAAGTGAGTTCACCACATCACACAACTTGGTGTTATTGTGAAACTTGCTGAGGGTGCACTTGATGCCATTGTCCTTGTCTCTGACAAAGATGTTCAACAACATGGGACGCAGAACAGATACCTGAGGAACTGTATTAGTCACTCATCTCCACCTGGACATCAAGGCATGGATCACAACCCTTTGAGTACAATCTTCTAGCCAGTTCCTTATCCACCATGTGGTCCATGTTTCTCCACCTTAGAGACAAGGATGTCATGTGGGACAGTGTCAAATGCTTTGCACAAGTCCAGGTAGATTACATCAGTTGCTCTTCCCATATCAATCAGAGTTGTAACTCTGTCATAGAAGGCCAACAAATTAGTCAGGCATGATTTGCCCTTAGTGAAGCCATGTTGGCTGTCACTGTTCTCCTCATTATTCTTCATTTGTCTTAACACAGACACCAGGAGAATCTTCTCCATTATTTGACCTGGCACAGAGGTGAGGCTGACTGGTCTGTAGTTCCCTGGGTTTTCTTTAATATTTATTTATTTATTCATTCATTCATTCATTCATTCATTCATTTATTTATTTTAATGGGGGTTATGTTTCCCCTTTTCCAATCTGTAGGAACTTTGCCAGATTGCTGTGACTTCTCAATTACATGATCTCGCTTTATTATGAATTTGAGAAAAACAAAGTAGTCTGCTGAGGACATCTGTCTTTCTGTTTCTATGCAGAACAATAACTGTTCTACAGAAATATGGAAGAGAGAGTAGATTTCAACAAATCTCAAAAGAATTTGACTAAATAGTGTGTTGGAGAAAAGAAGTACATGTCCAAGTCATCTCATGGAAAACTGTCACCACAGAAATTATTTTACTGTTAAATGACTACCACAGAAAGTAGCTTTAATTCTAATTTGGTAAATGTACTGCAGAGTGAGGACTGAGGAGCATCTTTGCCAGCTTCAAATGACTGCAGACAAAATCTAGTAACAGGGAAATTGTCTCATGCCCTGTTTCAATACAAAGATCATTTTTTTAAATAGTATTTTCTCTGTAATTTTTCAGGGAATGAGGTTCTACAGTGATGTCAAAGGTTTGGTTGTTACCTTGTTTTTTTTGCTTGGTTTGTTGGTTTTGATTTTTTTGTTTTAGTTTGTGGTGTGTTTTTTTGTTGTTGTTGTTTAGTTTTTATGTTTTTTTCCCGAAACACCAACAAAATAGACCAATTTAATGAAAATCAGAAAAGACAAGAAACATCCTAAGTGTTGACATAATGAACATGTTGAATGTTCAAATACATTTGTGAAGACTTTGCTAATACTTTCTATTTGATAAAAGAAAACAGGAAAAAAAATGTTTGTTTACCACTTTGAAATGTAAGGGTTAAAAGTTCCACCTGACACTTCCAAGAATAAAACCAGGGCTAATAGTATAAATATTTTCTTCATGTTGTTTTGTTATGTATAAACTCTTCAATATATTAGATAGATGACACAATATTAGTAGGAGAAGGTATATCTTTATGACTTAAGGTACAAATGTCTTCTGATATTTACTGTCAGGTTACATTCACATTTACCTGGTGTAATTAGACAGATGTGCTAGATGGGCTTTTGCTGTTGATAGTGAGGACTGTATTTCTCTCTATTGTCAATGTAAGAAACAGTAAATTTCACTGTCAATCTTCTCAAGACCATGCATAATATTTATTGCATGTATATAATGGGTTAAAAGTGTAATATGAGCCCATTCCACTATGCAGTGCATGGGGTTATATGCAAAGAAGGTATGAGAAATATAAGAATTTGGAATATCTGAATTTGGTGTGTTTTCTGATACCATACACTTAAAATGCTATCAAAAGTAATTGAAGTGAATATAAATCTTTCTAATATTTACAGTAGGTATATTGTCAAGTCTACTATACATATGTACAGCTTATATGTATATTATGTACAGAACCTAATTGATTCCTAAACCAAACATGTCTTTATATTTACTGAACTACTGCAGAATACACTGCACTCAGTCTGAAGACTTCCATCACTTGAATGAAAAATGAAAGAGATCCTTAAATGGTAGAGATAGAACATTATAACATCTGAGAAAAAAATAGTGACTAACAAGACTGTAAATGTGGGGGGTTTTATGTGCAAAATATACTGCATACTACAGAAATAGATGCTTAGGTTAATTCATATTGTTGGCCAATAAATTATTTTTTTAATCACTTGGGCAGTATTGAGTATATTTTTGTTTGTTTTCTGTGTATTTTATCAACAATTTATACCATCAAACTTTATACCATCATCAAAGTAATGTTAAGTGCATGCATATTTTCCATCACATAACTGTGATGTTCATTATTTACACATAATTAATAACATTAAATACTTTGGTTTTTATAGTGCTTACTAATGACTGAATTATTCTAGTGATTTTAATTTTTTAATTTTTATTGTGATAAATGTCCTAGGCAAGTACTATTAATTAATTTGAATTTCATTAGCATATGCATTTTAAAATGACTGCCATATATAGATATGCAACTTTTTTGGTAAAACCTTAGCCCATAGATAAACATGGATATATACATGTACAAATAAATATATTTTTTTGGTGATACCAGTAATAAACAAAACAAAGAAAACAAAGAAATGCCACCACCTTCATAGAAGTTAAGAGGATAACTCAAAATATAAATAAACTAGAATTTATTGTATCTATATTCTATTAGTTTTGTACTATAACTGTCCCGTACTGTAAGAACCTATATTAACATTTCAGTAAACTTATTGGAAAAGATTATGTGTCACATGTAAGTTGCTACTAAATGAAAATTGCAGATCACTCTTAAAGGGGGGGAAACACAACTACAAAAGCAGTGCCATTTTGAAATTTAGAAACTATTTAGAAACATAGAAACTATTTTTTTATAAAAGTAGAATAACCATGTAGAAAAATAACAATAGGAGCCGCAATTTAGAATGTGCTTACATTTCACTGTGAACTAAGACTTTTCTAACATGGAGGAAAGACAATGTGTAAAATATATTCTGGATCTTAAATTAAAGTAGTTGATAGTGTTTCTGAAAGGAATATTAAATCCACATATAATAGCTTGGCTTATGTTATTGAAATAGGATGGTAGCTGGCTGATATGTATATGACTTAATTCTACAAATACAAGGTATTTACTTGCTGTAGTCTAGAAGCAAATATATCTTTAAGTAATAACCTTTATTTATCATCACAGATTGTAAAGAGAAACTTGAAATGAGAATCAGACAGAATTTAATAAATTTTCATTTATCAGCATTTTCAAATTGTGTAACATTTGAAAACTGTCAAAAAAGGTACCCTCATATTTTATTACTTATTAAAGGAATCTCTGACCACTAATATTTGTCAATAGATTTCAAAAGTATTTCTGAAATATTGTCTTCATGGTTACACAAGTTATGTGGTTATCTAGCTTGTTATATTTTTCACATAAAAAAATATTATTTTGCATCATTTACCTTAGGGTATAAAACTTGTGGGTGATTATTTTGTTGTTTGTGATTTTTTTTTAATTGATTTCATTTTGTTCCTTGTATTTGTTTTTTATTCTTATTATGTATGTTTAATTATTTTTTATTGCAAGTATGCAAAATGCTTCTTTGAATAGCTGATTTGCATGGAGATAACTGCATGCAGAAACAGGAGACACTAGTTGGAAATATTCTCTGTAATATCTCTGTAATCAGAGCACAGTTCACTTCTCTAAAAATATGGTACAACATACATATGAAGATACATACTGTACCTTTGTTTGTTTGTTTGTTTGTTAATTTAGCAGTTTTAACTCAAGAATGGGAAATTGAGACATATTGCTGATTTCAGGTTACTGGAATTCAATATCATATCTTACACTCTGAACAGGAGTGTTCGCATTTTTCAATACATGGTTCATGTCACAAGAGACCGAAAAACTGATAGAGTCAACCGAAGATTAAGAAGAAACATAACTCTGGAGTATGTAAGGCTATAGAAAAATACACAGGTTTCTAATCATTACTCCCAGAATTTGCAGTCTTGTACTTTACCTGCTTCAAAATAGGTACCATCAAGCCATATTTAGGTATTCAAGAAATGGCCTTATGTTCTGAGATGGTAATACTAGTGGACACGGTAAATGGATCTTGGACCATAATGACAAGAGTGTGTGTGTGGTTTGGTTTTTTTTTGTTGTTTGGTTTTGGGGTTTTTTTTGTTTGTTTTTTTTTTGGTTTTTTTTTTTTGTTTTTGTGACAGAATTATTTGTATATTAAATTTATTTCCATGCTTTTAAGAGAATACCTATCATTCTGAAAATAGTATTTTTTTTTTTTTAAATGGTATGTCTGGAAGTAGTTAGGTAATTTTAAAAGGCAAAATATCTGTTTGAAAGCTATAGTTATCTACCTTCTTCCTTGTCTTTCAATGTCCTCTTTCCTTCTCTCACCATTTACAAGCTATTAAATTTTTCATTGTGCATCTTCTGTCTCATCACCTGCCTTTTCTTGTTCCATTTCAGCTGTTTCAAAACCAAGGCCAGGTAACAGCTTGTATGTGTATCAGTTCTGTTTCACAACACAACAAAACTACTCAAAATCCATTTTTGCAGGTAACTTAGTAGAGGTGTTGACAGATGTTAAGGCAGCACTTGAGGTCAAAAAGCACCAACTGTTATACTGCTCATGAAGTGAAGTATCATGGATCACAGATGTCTTAAATACTCCCAAGGAAGTATTGTTTCAGTGCATCAACCTATGATTGCTTACGATGTTTGCAGCATGTTGGTCTAGTCAGTGCTCAAGATAAATAAAAGAGTTCTGCTATGTTCTTTTTGTTGGTTTGTGTATATTTTATGTATATTATTTAAATTTGTTGTATTTATGTATATTTTTTTCAGTAATATTGACCTAGTTATTGAAAGTGTTCTAAAAAACACAATTAGCCTGTCAGACAGACAGGCTACAGGCTCATACACATCCACCCACAGAAATATCTAACTTAGATAGGTTTCACAATATTCTCCACTGAAAAATGTAGAAATCATAGATTACATAATTGGGGTTTTCTTCTGCCTTTGTGACAGAATTACAAAGAATTTCTGATTTAATACTCATCACAAATGGCAGACAGCCCTGCAGGTCAGCTTCTGCTGCTTCTGCAGAGCTCCATGCCAGGGTTACCATCAGTCTGAATGAAGATATAATCACTAGAGGAGATAGTTCTGGTAAAAATATAAAACCAGCAACAAATGTGACACAAAATTGGTCTGTTTAGTCAGTCTTACTAATTTAAAAAATGAACAGACATCATGAGAAGTATATAGTCAGAAAAACTTCGCGAATATCTAACAAGACATTTCACATCAACAAAGAACTTTACCCTTTCATTTATCTATTTCATTTTTAATTAATTGCGTCTATTAGACCAGAAAGTCTAGTATAGCATCAATAATTAATATCACAAAGAAATTTTAATTTCACAGTGTCATAGGTTTTATTCCTAAACAATACAGTCATAGTGGATGACTGAAGAAAAACTTTGAAGTACTTAATGCAACATTTTAGTAGTTTTCCTTGATTAACAAAATTTATAGTATCACCAACATTTTGAAGCATGAAATTTTTACGTTTAAAATATTTGCAAGTGGTAAACACTTCAGTGGCCATTAATCATACCTAATCCAGTATGGGCCTGTATCTCCTTGCTGACTATAGAGGGAACTTACTAAATTTACAGAATATCTGCAGATAATATAAAGTTGTCTTTCCTATAACCCTATTAGACAAAATAAATTTAGAACTTCAGAAATTGATCAGTTCATAAAAAATGGTTTATTAATTAATATAGAAAACAAAAACTATTGGTCTGAAAGTACATTCAGCAGATATTTAAGCTAACCTTGTGACTTTGCACTGAAATGGTCACATGATTGATTTTTGTCATCACAGCTGTCAGAACAGTAGCTTCCAGCTGAGGAGTGTAGTGGCATCTTCTTAAGATGTTCCAACTAAACTGCGAAGATATTGTTATTATTTTTCCCATCAAATGGCTCCTGCTGTATTTATTATGAAGAGTGACAGCCAAAAAATCATGTGAAATAGCTAAGTACATTCTGACTGTATCTTTTTCTCAAGGTACATTCAGCTTTTCCAAACTGTGTTTTCCCAGGAGATTTTTACTTATAAATTTGAGAACTCTCTGGTCTAGTTTTGCGTTTTTTTCAGAAGTTCCCTAGAAGTTCCTATTACTTTAAAAGTTTCCTTTTAGAGAAGCCCCAGATAAATGGAAATTAACTTTCCTTCTCTATGCTGAGTAATTATAGCAAAGGAACAAAAAGTCACGCATGGATGACACTGAAGTGTAGTACAGATCTATTTTATACATAATACATTGATGACATTTTTTCAGAAGCTGTTCACTGTGTTAGTGTGTAGTGCTGTTGAGGTGCAGGGTTCTTGGTATCTTCCTGTTTATGTCCCTATCACATTAGCAGCTATTACCCAGGTACAGTTTTACGTTATGCAGCCAAGTGCTACGATATTGTGCAATTTTTAATGTTTTTCAGAAAGTGGATTTTCTTTTCTTTCCCTAGTCTAGAATTAACTTTTATATCTTACCATAAAATTGTGATAAAAAAAAAATCCCTACCAATGATGATAAATTCAGATGGGTAAACTAGAGTTTCTCTTTGCAGACCCCTAAATGAACTTTTGGAACTAAAGAGTATGCTACATACATACATACATTTATAAGTACGTAAGTAAGTAGGTGGGTGGATAGATAGATAGATAGATAGATAGATAGATAGATAGATAGATGGTAGACAGATTTTTTCCTCTCCATTACCTTTAAAGGGAACAACCACAGTGACAGTACTCCTTAAAATATAATGTGGATACTTTAATCAAGTATTCTCCTTGGGGAGAAAAATTTCCTTTTATTTTTTCTCAAGGCTCAGTATATTCAAACTCATATTCCAGTTTGTTGAGACAACACCCACTAAATCAATTTGTGCAAGTGAAACTCTGCAGCAAAAGGAAAACTGTGTTTATTCCATCACTGGTCATAACACACACACGAAAAAATTAGTTTTGTTTTGATTTAAACTTTTACAAATATAAATACAAATATAAATCAGGGAATTCAAAGAGGTGGAAATTAGGACATTATATTGATTAAGGCATAATGGTCTGGCTGCTTCTTGCAAACAGTTCAAATGGGCAGGATTTTTGTAATGGCCATACCCAGTAATGGAGCATTCATATATTTACATTATTTGTCTTTGCAAATGTAAACATACACTGCTCATACTTCTAATTACTCTGTAGTCCAGGTTTTTTCCAGAGGTGTGTGTCTGTGTTATTATAACACTGCATGTCAACACTCTGTAGTTTTCAAAGGACTCCTGAGGAAATATGCAACAGCTCAGTCAGGGAGATGCACTGATGATGCACCTGGTTTCAGGGTGCCTCAGCCTAATGCATGCTTCAGACAAGTGTGTAGCAGCCTATATCCAGTCATAGACACATCCTTCAGCTACTGCTGAGTTAAAGTAATTTGCTGCTTCTAAATATGAAACTGTATTCTTGAATTTATGTCACTGTAGCCTGAGAAGAGTGTCAATAGCCATTCTTTAGACCTTGCACTTTAGTTTCAAAATTTTCCCATCAGCATCAGTTTGTGCCTTGATAATACTGCAGAGGATCTTCCTTCTTGGAAGGACTGAGCAACCCAAACCTGTTTAAAAGCACTCAGCATCTGGTGTGACCTTCAACTACTAAAACTGAGCCCAGTAAGAGGAAAAAGAAGACCAAACCAAATAAATCTATAGACTTCTTTTGCCAGTCTGAGGAATTAAAGCTTCTACAATTCATCTGCAGGGAGATTTTTTCTGGACACAGCTCTACTAGCCTGTGTGTCTAAGGGGTAAAGGGGCTGTGATGCACACATCAGGAACCAGAAATGGTTTATAATGCAGTCTGCATCTGCTTCCTGATGACCTTCTTTCTGAGGACACCCAAGTCTCTTCAAGGAGTAGACTCTTCTGGGTGAATTGTTATGGCAGCACACAGCCAGCTCCTTGGGGCTTTTTATGCTCAGGGCTTCTTCCTTGACACACAGTAGAAGTCCAGAGCTAAAGCAAAGACATGTTTTGTCATTGAAGAGGCAACTTCCATCTTTGTGATGGGAATGAGTGTGGCTCCATGCCTCCAAGGCTTGTCTAGCTGGAATACTAGAAATATCTGGGAAATATCTAAGGTAGTCAATGTCAAATTCTCCTCACATACTGAATAAAAAAAAACTCAAACACTTTATTCAAAACATAGGTATGACTGTGAGGTTAGGCATCAAAATACAGATGTGTCTGCTCTTACCTTATTTTTTAAATAGTTTTCATCTAGATGTATTTTTATAGCTTTCACATAAATATTCCTCCTATTAAAACATGAAATGTGCACCTTTATAAAGGATATGTAGGACACTGGAAAAGGAAATGAACATTTCACAGTCTGAAATCTGTCTCTCCATGAGAAGGTACTAATGAAAATATATTACAAAATCTTGATAAGAAGTGCATGTTTTTTAAACATAATGGTATAATTCTGGGAGCTCCTTAGTCTGAAAAAAACTCTGAGTGTGTGCATTGATTATGGATCCTTTGTGTTAAATTTTATTAAAGTGTAGGTCATTGAGGTCCTGCTAATCTATGTCTAGAGAAAGGATGATTAAACAGGATATATTAAGGTGAAATAAAATACACTTTATAATCTAACCTACAACATAGAGATTATTAAATGTTCTCTACAAGATCACTGGTAAATGTAACTAAATTCAGAATTTCTTATTCTCACCAGTGATGCAATTTTATTTGCAAAAGCAGACTGTAGATGTGCTCAAATGATAAACTGGAGCCTTGTTATCTGGGTTTTGCAATGCTGGAAAGTCCTTTAAAATATTTTGCTTTACCAATGTTTTGAAATGTAATTTCAATTGAATCAATTGTCTTTGCATTACAGAAAATTTTACTGATTAAACTGTCAAAAGTGACCTGCAGTGAAGAGATACACTGATCCAGACAATCCTTTTATCGTGCTGCCACTACTTTTATTTTGAATTTATTTGAATTAGTGAGGGTCTGGATTGCTCCAATTTATTTAGAGAAGCTTAGTTCTATTATTCTGGTTTATCACTCATGCAGCAGGGTCTCTAGATGTCTAATCTAGTAATTATCACACTGTCTTCCTTGGCCTCTATTAAGGAAACCAGAGCCAGTTTTCAAAAGGGGATGAATCAAGAAACATTCTTTTTAATCTGCCTGATCTGAATTTTCCACTCTGTAGGGCAAAGGGGAGGGGCAGAGAAGGGGGATGGGAGAGGAGAAGGAAAAGCAGGAAAAAGGAGTGAAAAAAAAAAAAAGAAAAAGAAAAAGACCTTGTTTCATTTCCTCACAGGGTGGTTGCATGACAATTTTACAATATTAAATAGTTTATTTTATAGGAAATAATAGCTTTTTAAGAGTAATACAGTATTTCTACTACTGTGGCAGTAAATAGTCACACAACATTTTGCAGCTTTCTGGCACTTGCGTGAAGCTGTGACTTATAAATATGCTAATGAGACTGCAACCAGAACTGGCTTGGGTTCAACACTTGCACACAATTAGCGCTCAGGCTACCAGCACTGCTAGGAGGCTGACTATAGAAAGTAATATTTAGATTGATCAATTTAACATAATGAGGTTTCTTTATAACAGAACCTTAAAAGTAACAGCTTAAAGTTATCCTGCATGAATATAGGTAAACTTTTAATTATTTTTTGATAATATTCTGGAAGGTAATTATTCAGTTTAAAAAAATAGCATTGCAGAAGCTGTAGCATATTACATTTAATGGCAGAAAAAAAGAGAAGCATATGCTAGTAACAACTGCTCCATTTATTAATGTTCATACTGCATCTTCTCCATAGTATCCATGTGTCTCTTACCCCTGAATGTTGAAAAGAAGGTCCTTGATGTTCATACAGAACTGTCTTCTATATTACATCTGAAATTTATGCTTTTAATGTTAGGAGAAGCAGTACAACCTACAAGCCAGATACATGAACTAGGTATAAAGATTATAAGCAACTATTCCCACTTACTGAACATTACTAGAGTTAAAACATTAAAAACATGGCCTTAGACTTAGGAAAATAAATATCAATTTCAAAATTCTTAAGTTGCCATGATTTACTGTGCCAATATATATATATATGGGCAGTACACCCAAAAATTTTCACAGATGAACACCACTAAATGTTCTTAAATGAGAGGTTAAAATATTCTGTACCTGCTGTTTTCAGTAACTAACCGCTCTTAGATACAGACATTCTAACTCTGTTTACTTCTGGAATTACTCTAAGATGCAGAATATTTAGAAACTAATTAATATATATTTTGAAACTTGTGAGATAGCTTCAGAAAGTCATACATATTTTTAAATATGTGACAAATAATTACTTATGTTATTAGATTTTTATAATGCTATGGTAGTTTAAAAAAATAATGTGACTTTACCTTGAGAATAAGAAGTGATAAAAATATATTCCTTTAGGTGCTTTTTACATCTGGCAGGCAACTCATAAATAGAAAATACACAGATACAAATAATTTCTAACAATTCTTACTGTTTTGGGTTCTGCATATCTTTTGCTCCAAAACAAATATTTTTTCAGAACCGTATGATGTGCCACACTTGAAAGGTACCCAGCTTATAAGCTTTCTGTTTCACTGAAAATATATTTGTTGTATAGAATAATGTATTACTAGACATGGTGAAAGGCCATGCTAGTACTTCTATTTTGGTATTTTTTCTACAAATTGCACACAACAACAGTTTCCCGACTTACATTTCTTAGCCTCAAAACCATTAACATTCATGTTCTTTCCAAAACTTGATTTGCTCTCTTCATTTCTTCTGATTCTTTTTCATGACAGATGGTTTATTTACTGTGTACCAACAGGAAAAACAAACAAACAAAACAAAACAACAAAAAGTCATCACTTACAACAAATTATTTTAGACAAACATTATTATGTTGATTTGCATGTCATTACAAACAGCTAAATATTCATAGTAGAGTAACACAGTTTTGCATCGTTACTGTAATGATAACTTTATTCACCAGTCTGGTCTTCTCTGTTTTAAACCTGAAAATATGTAGTATGTTTATAAAGGCAGCACATTTGACTCACTTTCAGAAGCTGCAAGTCAATGAGCCCTACCAGGAATCATTCTCCAAAACCCCTTCTGAGTTGCTGGGTTCCCAGCTCAAATGGCTCTGTACAAAATAGCAGTTATTTTGTGACAATGGAAATAAATCTTGGTACTTTGGAATAAGAAAAGCATTTTTGTTCCTGGTCAGTCTGCCTTGAGAATTTGTTGTTTCAGTAGGCATTACTTTTCCGTGAAGTGTGTGTATAACTCTGACATTTACAGGTATTAATATCATAAGGATATGAAATGCTGTGTCCTTGCTAATTTCTTTTTCATGTTGACATGTAGCTTTAATAGCTTCCACTAATACATAATAGCATGTGAAACACAAAGAACAATGTCCTACTCTTTTGTAAAACTTTATTTTTTTTCCTGAAGAAAAAAACCCCAACCAAACAACAAGCAAAAGACAAAAAAAAATTATCCATGTTTTCCACTGGTGTGATGACTGTATGCTCCAGAATATTCCCTTTATGGATCTATATGCAAGAGCAGAAATATGTGTTTTAGGAACAATGTTTAGAAGAAGCACTGTTATGGGTTTTTATTCTGAACTGAAAAGTTTGAAACCTTGGTTTATCAGACTGGTGCATTTTCTCTCAAATCTCTGATGTCAGCAGAAAAATGAGGTTGAAAAGGTTTTAACACCTCATTTATAGTTAACAGTAGTAGTACACAAGTCAATACTACTTAACCTTATGAGCTAGTGGTTAATGCAAATATCCTCATACAAAAAGGAGGTTACAATAGTTATGCCAAAAAAATTACTTTCTCATAACTGACACCTGTACAGAAGGGAAAAGATGCCTTTCATGGTAGTTCCATGGACTTCTAACTTAATTTTTTTTCTGAAAATGTTTTAATATTCTTTGCCACAATGGTGTGGAGAGCTCAAAGGTAACTTACACACCCACAAATGTAAGAACAAAGGATTTGAATCAAAGCAGCAAGATGCCTTTCAGCCTCAGATACATTCCTTAGAACAAGTATAACCCTGAGCTCAGCCAAAGATCTAAGCATTCACCCAGTTTAGCTCTCTCAGATATATTTCTTTTAGTTGTTGTTGGCTTTTGTGTTTTGTTTTGTTTTTGTTTTTTTTACTCATAAACCAAATGGGATTTTTTTTCCCCCATATTATATTACTAATGAACAGATGGAAATAAATGTAATTAAATGGGGCCTGAATTAAACAAGGAGGATCCTGTTCTCATGGTAGATCTATCTGTGCTTCCATGTGTGAAATATATACAGTGAGGTTCAGTTGAGAGATTTCAAAGGCTGTCATAAAAAAAATCAGACACTGCTTAAAAAATCTTGTGAAATCTTTTTTTTTTTCCAAGTTTCAACCAAGTAAAAATAAAGGGGTTTTTTTCTGTTTAAAGATGAGAAAAAAGAAAAACAACTGATAAGCAATTGTACATATATTTTCTATAGCCAAATTAAGGACAGGTAAATATATTCTGGCTTCGAGGAAAAAGATGATTATCAGCATTTACAGAGATCTCAGGTTAGATTACACTCTAAATTAGTTATGTCATTGAAGTCTTTCAGTTTACCTTTTGAATTCTTGCTGATGAAGAATTAGAAATTCCTTTTATGATCTTTTTTTCTAATCATTCCACCATTATAAATTTCCAAACTGCCTACAAATAAAGCTAACAAATTAGATAAGAATATGCACCTCTTCATTTCAATCTACTTAGAAAATATTAACTTTATTATAAGTGAAACAATTCACTCAAAGTTGTTTGAACTGTTAACACTTCCTTTGAAGTAGAAAAATGATCATGCACTACATATAATAAATTAAAAAAAAAAATAATTTTGATCTTGTGTTAAGATTCTTCTTTGCCTTTGTTAAAAACTACATTGCATAAAATATGTTAGCAAAGAGTAAGCTCTGCCTTACCATTAGATTGATAGAGTCCCTGACTTGTAAAACTTGTACTGGTTGTGTATACATGCACTTTTACATTTTCTTTTGTTGTTGTATTACTTGTCCACTGTGCCAGAAAACTTAGAATTATTGACTCATAGAAAAAACTTGGTTATAAGAGACCTTTAAGATCATAAAGTCCCATGTGTTAACTGAGAGGTCACCACTAAACCATGTCCGTAAGCACCACAATTACATGTCTTTTAAATACCTCCAGGGATAGTGACTCAACCATTTTCCTGATCAGCCTATTCTAGTGTTCTATAAACCTTTTTGAGAAGAATTTTTTAACAGTATCCAACCTAGTATTTTCCCTAACAAAACCAAACACCATTTCCTCTTGCCCTATTGCTTGTTACATGGAAGAACAGAACAAACCACTCTCTACAGCCTCCTTTCAGGTACTTGTAGAAAGTGATAGGGTCTTCCCAGAACCTCTTTTTCTCCAGGCTAAACAACCCCCATTCCCTCAGCCACCCCTCATAAGACTTGTGCTCTACATCTCTCACTAACTTTGTTGCCATTCTTTGGACATGCTCCAGAACCTCAATGTTTTTCTTGTAGTGAGAAGACCATAAATGAACACAGTATTTGAGGTGTCCTCACCAGTGCCAAGTGCTGAGGAATGATCACTTCCCTAATCCTCCTGGCCACACTGTTTCTGATACAAAACAGGATGCTTGACTATTAGCATGCACTTTAACGTGCACCTTTCCAACCACTCTGTTCCAAGACTGTAGCATTGCATAGGCTTTTTGTGATGCAACGTGAATCCAGGCAGGTCTATTATCATGTGTGAATCTATCCCTGAAAATCTGTCTGTCAAAAAGAATCCCAAAGGTTTTAAGGAAATAGCTCAGCCTCCAATAGACTGAACAGGTTGTTTTGAGAGAAGAAAATTCCCCTTCTCTCAGGCTCTCTGGTTGGCATTTTGCTGTAGGCAGTGTTATTAACTTTTTATACCACCTGTAATAATAACTTTAAAAACTACAGTTATGTATAATTTAAAATATGCATATATTAGACAGGTGTTTGTTTTTTTTCTTTTTTAATTTGATGATAAGACAGAAAGTTTGTTTAAAGGCTCTAGAAATCAGTATCCTGGAAAATTTGACAGCTTTGTGTGAACATACAGTATAAACACAAACAGCGTTTAAATCCTGGGATCTTGACATGTGGAGCAGCATGATATTGATGGATGTCTGTTATGAGCAGTTTTAATGAACACATATGAGATGCAGGTAACAGAGCAGCAGTCTGGGAGGCTAGAAACTTTTTAAAAGAGAATCTTGAAGAGTGATTTTTTCCTAAGTCCAGTGCCTAATAACACACGTCACTGACTTCTGGGAAGCAGTTTGTAGCAACTGCCAGGAAAATTCTAGGAGAGTCAGAATTGTGCTGGATGATTCAAAGCTTCCATGCCAAGAAATGCTTTTTCTTCCGTATCTTCCTTAATAGTGTCTGCTGAACTGCCTTAAGTCAAATCTCAGATATACAACATAGAAAAGGTGAGACAGCTATAACAATAAAATTGAGAAAGAGACTGAAGTAAGAGATTGATTTTGACTTCCCTTACTGCATATTTAATACCAAGCAAAGTACAGTATTTGCATCACCTGAGGACATGGCAGCACAGTCTGTTAGTAAAACAGTATAGATGTACAGTTACATGGAAATTTGAAAGATAACAATAATTATGTTTCAAAAAGGCAGAGTTAGAATTCTTTGAAAGGGAATCTATTTCAAATACCTCAACAGCTTCTACTGAAATCACTTTCACAGTGTCTCTGAGCCCTAGACTTACAGTTTTGCAGTTCATATTCAGCAAACATATTTATTATCCTGTGGAAATCAATGAGATTTCTACTCATACTAAGTGTGGCTCCGTGTCAGTAAAGAAGAAAAACAGGATCTCTAAAGTAGCCATTTTTTTATAACACCAAGATTTCAAAAAAGGGGCTTTGATGGCTTAAGTCATGCTATTAGAATATTGCACTAGGGACAAAGTTGTTCATCTGTTCAAAATAAACTCAGCCACTTTGGTAGTGTCCCAAAACTGCTTCATCACTGTTTGTGCTGAGAGAAAATAGTGGATCTCCTTTAGCAGGCATATAAACAATTTTACACACAACTTGGGTTGGTGAGGAGAAAGATGTGAGGTTAAGAAAGAAAATGTCTGGTTTACTCCATACTTAATAAAATAATAAATAAAAATATATACATATAGATATATATGTGTTTACATACATTTAGGTATATATAGATATATGAATGCATTTA
>JANHGL010008739.1:0-16834 GCA_024611195.1 Ceyx melanurus
ACTTCCCCCGATCCGCCCACATCTGCCAACTTCCCGCTATGCTCGCACCGCTCCCAAGTTCCCGCCCTCCCCTCACAGCTCCCAAGTTCCCTCCGTCCCCTCACAGCTCCCAAGCTGCCTTTGTGCTCGTGGTCCCTGAGCGGACCCCAGCATCCTCTCTTGCTGTGTGTGAGGCACTGCCCTGACAAAAGCCTCTGGGCAAGGCTGGGCCAGCACGCGGGGGGCAGGGGCCACTGACAGCACCAGGCCGGCCCTGACGCAGCTTGGGCAGGGTCAGGGTTGGCGGGAGGGCAGCGGGAGGGCGGCCATTGTGCTCAAGCCGCCGCAGGCCTCGGCCTTTCACACGGAACCCGACTCCAGGCCCCTTGAAGTGGAAGAAAAGGCTCTCTGGGATGTCAGCAGGTTTCGGGCTGAGCCCTCAGTGTGCAAGAGCAGCTCCACATCCTCCCTAACTCAGCAGCAGCCAGAGCCAGGAGCAGCCAGAGCCGCCCAGGCCGAGCAGCGTTGGGATAGGTGCAGGCCGCGTCTTCCTATGGCACCTCAGAGGTTGGCAACCAGTTTTTATCTTCCTTTTTTTATTTAAAAAAAAAAACAACAAGGAAAACAAATAATTAACCTTCACCTCAGGTCCCAACTCACATAACCACAGATCAGATTCTACTAATAATTTGCTTGCTTAAGTGACTCATAATAAACACAGGGAGTTTACTTTTGCTTTGAGAGCAGCTGATCTTTGGAACAAACCGCCCACAGGCATAAAATCATGTCATCCATTTGCTGCTTTAACCCTCTGAGTGCTCACACGTCTGCAGCCCCTGCTGAACTGCTGTTTGCAGGCAGGCCTGGTGTCTGGGAGATCTTGCCATCAGACATGAGATGGACTCCTGAGGGGGTGTGCTCTCTGCTTCACGTCTTTTCACAGTCACACGGCTTTGCTCAGGTCAGTGGCCCCCACGTATGGGTCTGGGGACGTGAGCAAAGGCAGGGACTATCTGGCCCATCTAAAATGCTGACTAGCTACTTATGCTTGTTTTCTGTGGTGGCATTCTGTGGAGGATCCTTTTACCCCTTAATTATAGATGAGCATGCTCAGCCTTGGTTCCCCCTCAGGCCATGGTGAACCTCAGCAGGGCTAATACAGGGTTTGGAGGACACCAAGGCCCAGCACTGTGACCTCAGGCTGAGCAGGGGATTCTGATGGAGGGCCAGGAGACACGTGGGTGACTCTGGTGCCAGTCTCAGAAGGACACGTTGCTGCTGTAAATCAAAAGAGCCGGGGTCTGTTTTCATAAAGCTGACCACTTTTCCCCGCCGAGCTCACTCCATACATAGCAAGCCTTGTCTCTGTGCTTTGCCTGGACCCCGTTGAGGTGCACAGGTCATGCTCAGGAGGAGCCCCACTGCAACACGGTGACCTCTCGTGCAAAGGCAGAGATGACACGTGCAGGCTGACCTGGGTGTGCAGCTGCATGTGCCAGCAGTGACACCCTGAAACAACCTCCCGCCTGCAGAATGTGAACAGGGCACTCCTCCTGTCACAGCCAGAGAGCAGGGCTGACTGCCCTGCTTTGCAGGTGGAGATAACCGAGTCTGAGCTGGCAGAAGGAGCTTCCCCGAGGTCACGCAGGAAAGCTGTGCCAGAGCATGCCCTGTAATGTATTCAGGTATCAAAACTCTGCTCATGGAGCTGGCTGGTCAGTGTGCCTGTGTTTTCCCTCACCCTCTGCATTCGGTGCTCAGTGCAAGGAAGATTTACAAGTGCAGCAAGTTGGCTGCAGGCTGCTGAACCGCAGCTTTCTGGGAGTCCTCAGACTAATACATTTTTGGAAGAGAATTTTATTTCTGTCCCATCCCCAGCTTACGGTTTCAGCCAAGCAAAAACCTGCTTGACCCAATTTCTCCACCTTGCTGATCAAAGGTCATGTTTTGCCAGGATTATTTCTGTCTTCATTGTAGGCACAGCTGGTAAACAACACAGAGATTTTACAGTATTTAACTTTCTGATAGATTTATGGAGGCTCCCTGCCTGACATTCTTTGCTTCTTTCAAAGCTTTCCACACAGCCTTCAGATGATACTATGCACCGTGCACCTTCAGGCCCAAAACCCAAGCTGAGTCAGAGAAAAGGGCTATGTGTCAACAATTAGCCACCCACCTTCCTTGCAGAGAGCCCCAGACCTCCTCTCTGGATCATCTGCTTTCAGCAGAGTGGTCACATTAGATCAGCAACAGCTCAGACCTGCTTATGCAGGGTATCACCAGGCTGCCAATCCTGCTGCTGCCAACTGAAATCAGAGGGAAGGCACTGGATGCCCTTCCCTGGGCTAAAAGAGTGTGTAGCCTGGTCCTCAAGCCAGCATGAAAAAGATGTTCCATTTAATCAGAGGGCAACAGCCCAGACCTGGGGCTTCAGTCCTACATATGCCAGGGTGATGGTGGCAAAAGGAGCAGAGGGAGCACAAGGTATGATCCTGGGCCCCTGAGCAGAGAACAGCAACTCTCCAGTTTCCTAGGGGATCATGCTCTTCCCACCCGAAACTAAAACCATGGCTTATGCTACAGCTTTCTCTAAGGACTTTTTGCACCCCCAGCGAATCAGGGAGAGCAGTGTAGGAGCTTCTGCTTCTGCCAGTGCAGTCATGTCAGCAAGATTATCCAAACCCTCCCTCCTGAGGAGTGGAAGCTGCTCTTTGTGCAGCTACAGCCTCTGCACCATGCTTTGGATCCAGTAGCAAAGTCAGTGACTCACAAGGAAATGCTATTTCACCTAACAAACCGTAGTCTAAATATCTGGTGCTCAGCATATTTTATCTTCTTCCCACCAGCCTCCACTGGGTGACATATCTTAGTCAAACACCATGAAGTCATTCTTCCCTGGTACGACCGTTCTCAGCTGTTCCCTGAACAATGGAGGTTGGCATGGGCTGAGCCCTGCAGTGGTCAGGCATTCCTTCTTCTTCTGACTGAGTCAGGAGGGACTGTAGGTGTCAAAGGTAACCCTTCTTTTCTGGTACTGGCTACTGCTTTGAAAGGTTTCAGACCAGGATCCCAAAATGAGGGCATACCTCCTACTTCAGATTAGCCTCACTAAGAATAGCAGACACGAGTCTTTGCTTGCACTGGAACAAAGACATGCTTTCACTTTTTCCTGTATTTTAAGTCTGAGTTGCTTTATTTATTTTCTTTTTAACATGAGGTGGTTAAAGAGGATGCAGAAAGGCTCTTATCTACCTGAGGTTTTCAGGAACCTCAAAGGAAGCTCTAAACAGAGCAAAAAGCAAAGCCTGAGTTCACTTGTGAGTCTGTGGCTCACTCCAAAGTGTCACACAAGCTGGAGGTAACCCCTGCACTACCCAGTACAACCCTGTCACCCTCCAGTGTCTCCAGGGACCCTCCAGAGCTGGGGAGTAATTGACCAGCCTTGCAGGTGGGAAATACGTGCAAGCACCAGGTTGCCAGCTTCAGAGAGAGCTTAAATGAGGCAGGGAAAAAAGAAATTGGAAAATTCACTTTTGAAAAATCTGATGAAAATAATAGGTTTCTTACGATAAAATTCTGAATCTTTCTGAAGCATGAAGCAGCCAAAAAGCACTGACATGACTGCAGCATGAAGCAACATGTCTTAAAGCAAAGGTATTTATAAGTGTGGGTTGAATGCTCAGCTATCAGTAGTTACTGATGGCAATATGACAGGAGATGGGGTCTGTTGGCTTCTGGAGATTGTCCTGATTTTCACCAGGAAATGGTGTAAATGAAGCTAAGCTGTAATTTGTGGATAATTGAGTGATCAGTGACAAATGTTCCTGTGACACACAACAAGCTGTCATGGAAAAAGCTGCTACAGCTACGTGTCACATGTGGTTTAAACTGATTATTCTAAATCATCAGTGTCTCTGCTGAGTGATTGTTAAAAAACAACTAAAACACAGAAAAAAACACAAAAAGCAAGCAAACAAACAACAACAAAAGCACACTAAAAAACCCAAACCAAACAAAACCAGGCAACACAAAAGATCCCCTAAATGTGACCTTTGCAAAGTTTAAATTAAAAAATGGAAAGGGGCAGGAGGAGATAAGTCAGAGCAGATTTTGTTGCCGACTCCAGTGGACTCTGGCCAGGAATCTGACTGGAGCACTTAGGTGGGTAAAATGAGATGCTCGCCCTCTTCATCTAAAGAAATGTCATGCAAACAAACATTTTCAGGTCAGAAATCCCAGATGTGCTTGTTTCCCAAGTGTCAAATAATAAGCCAGTGTGGAGAGCTGGTGCTGCAGCTCCAGTTTGCTCAGACAGGCTAAGGGTGGCCTAGAATCACAAACCTGAGCCTCCCCAAATATGCTGTGTTTGGAACATTGTGCCACAGAAAATTAATTGCATTCCAGCTCCGGGGAGCATTAGCACTCTGCTGAATTCAGGGCCAGCCTGAGGAGCAGCCGTGCCCTAGGCGAAGAATCCAGCCCCCTCCTGGCCTTTGCCCCTCTCCCTGCAGGACTGAAAAGGAAAAATTATAATAAATCACAGCCTTTAGAGACACCTACTAAACACTGGCTGGAATAGAAATGTATAAATGACATAGGGACTGAATGTACTTAGCACTCGGCTGTGGCTTTTCTTCCCACTTCCATTTCTTCTTTCCTTTCTTTCACCTTTGTCTCACATATTCTCCTGCCCCCCTCCCCTCCCCCTTGCTTTCTACAGTTTTCCCCCCCTTTGTTGTCTTCTGCTTTCTAGCCCCTTCCCAGGACTGTCCTTTCTCACCCTTTCTGTTAATAATTCCCAATTGGCTGTTAGATCTTTCCTTCTTCCTCAGCACTTTTTTTTTTTTACTCTTTTCTCTTCCCCAAGAATGTCCTGCAGATAAGCAAATGGCCCTCTGCAGAACAACCTCTGTCTGCAGAGATTGCATCCTTATCACTCTTTTCCTTACAAATAACACTTCCCACTTAAGATACCTTAGGATTTTCTCAGGACTGGCATTGGGGTATAAAAGAACCAGAATCCCTGCTTTCCTTTGGGAAGTTTGGCACACGTGGTGCTTGCAGTGGATGATACATTACTTAGGAGCAAACCTGTTATCCTTGTACGAGATTTCTGTGGTTGTGGAAGGTTTGAGCAGGGTAGTTAAAAACTGATCTGTACTGGCAAAGAGGCTCAGTCCTGGCCAATTTATATCTGTTATTCTTATGAGTTTGAGTTACTGTGAGTCATGTAGGGTGCAAGGAGCAAAAAAACTAATTTAAGATCCTACTAGCTTCCCTATTCAGAAGTTTTATCACATTAACCATCTAAATCTCTCTAACATGATATAACACCCCCAATGGGGATGAATTATGCCAACATAAAGTTGCTTATATTACTCCAGTTACTCCATCAGGGAAGGGGAATGAAATATGTGCATAAGGTCCCTTTATGTGAAGACCTGGTTCTGCCTGAGCAGCTGCAGCTATGAAAAATCTCACAGTGCTGGTCAGTGGAGCTCTAGCAGTGCAGAAACTGTCTGTTCTAACCTAATCATGAGGAAGAAAATGCATTTTGTGAATGAACACTTGTGCAGCACAGAAAGCCTGCAGCTTGTCGGGGATCCCATGGTATGGAGCTGATGTCTGAAGCATCATATGTTCCTTATCACAGTGGTTACAACACCTTTCCAAGATGTTTCCACTTTGCTTCCCCTGTTTCCCATGAACTCCCTCCCCTCTCTGTCCTTGTCTTGCCTGCTGACTCCAGCTTGCTGTGTCCTCACTGCTGGAGGAGGGGGTCTCAGCTGGGGTGGGTGCTGGTGTCACAGACAGGCTGCAGTGCCCTGCTCCTGCCCACACACCCCACGAGGGGAGCTCCATGGAGGAGCCTGTGGAGGTCTGGGAAACCTGACTTGGATGTTTCCCTTCTACATAGAACACTGGCACTTGTGATGCTGCTGCCCCAGTTCTCCAGCAGTGTCCCAGCACGATGGGAGGTGTGAGGGGAAGGAGTGATCCTGCAGCCACGTGTCACAGAGCCATGACCCTCCAGTGCCAGCTCAGGGACCTGCCCACAACACATCAGGACTCCCTCCAGCCCCACAGCCAGCCTGCAGTGGTGGGCATGAGTGCACGGACACATTCCATCCCACCAGGCTGCGAGGCTGGTGGGGCACCTCCAAAAGCTCATCACAGGCAGGTTAATGAGTGCATCCAGACAGAATACAGAGCAGAAGCACCTTGCACCCTTGCTGGATGGTTCTGACACAGCAGAGACAAAAAGCCTGATATTATCAGCTCCATAGAGTCCTAGTTTATGTTGGAAGGGACCTTTCAAGGTCATCTAGTCCAACCACCCCTGCATGAGGTGGTTTATTGTTCCTTTACTCCTCATCTCTGATTCTCAGATGGAGGTTAGTGTTCTGAGAAAGTGTGCATTTTTTCTCACAAGAATAAACTTAATTGATCCTTTCATTCTTAACTCCGTGCCCAGTGGCAACTGGTCACCTCTTTGCAATAATAGCTGCAAAGAAAATAATCTTTGCTGGATCAGATGAAAAGGTGGAGAAAGAGTCACGGAATTAACTGGCAGAGCAATCTGGTTATTGCCCTAACATATGGGAATAATAAGTGCCAGCCAGATAAAACCTGAACACTGAGCTTTCATTTTGTTATTCTAAGCACAAAAATAAATATTTTTATGACTACATGCAAAGAGTAAAAGCAAATAGAGTTAATATGTTAAAATAGACATTTTGCTTCATTATGTGTAATAATACATATTGATTTCATTATGATACTATTTTTAAGATCAGTTTGCCTGGGAATGATGATCTACTCCAAAAGTGCAATCTGCCTTTTTCATCCCATCTTTCTAAGGTGTTGTGCTTGCATGGAACAAAAAAGAAATATTCATTAGGCCGTATTATAAAGAGTTATACACTCTTTTTTGGGGGAAAAGGTTTTTGCAATAATGTGAACTACAAATATTTTTACAACTGAGTGTGTCTGCCTGATTGTCAGTCATGGACTGCAATGGGTGTGAGAAGAAATAAGAGAGGAAATGGCAGCAGGCAGCAGCAATTTGGAGGCAGGACAACCAGAGAACAGAAAAGCACATTTTTCATCACTGTCCAGGTGTCAGGAGGAGTGAAGGTGCCCTCCCCTGGGGCTGGCACTGCACAGGCTCTGCCAGTCACTCCAGGCAGCTCAAACCCTGAACCCTGGGGCTCCCCTCTTCACCTTGTGTGTGCCTCAAAGACTGCATGGCCTCTGGGGCAGCTGTGCCCCTGGGAGTCCCAGTCTGCCCCATCCCTGCAGGACTGCCACCTGAGCTGCTGCCAGCCTCTGGGTGTCTGACCAGCACTGCCAGGGGGCAGCTGGGAGAAAATGGTCCCAGTCCCTCAGGACAGGGATCTGTACAGGCGCCGTAGGGAGTAACTGCTATTTGCCTTTATTATTCATGAGCTCCTTTAGTCCCAGAGAGAAAGTGATATTTGTGTGGCTCCTGGGGGAACTCCTGCACTGAAAAGGCAGAAAGCAGCAAACCCCAGAGGCAGGCAAGCTTCTCACCATGCCTCAAAGACTACAGTAGCTGTGCTGGTTTTGCTGACACCCAAGCTGAACTCACCTCCTTCTGCATCCAGAACCCTGAGAGTTTCATTTCACACCCCAAACCCCCCCCCACCATGGCCCCCAAGTTTGCTTGCACTCTGAACAGCCCATCTGCCTGAGCTGCTGTGGCACAGGGTCCCAGCAGCGGCACTGCCATTGATTGTGGGCTGGGTGCTGACACAGGGGTTAAAGATCAGGCACTATGTACATTATGCAGCCCCAAGGAATGCTGACACCAGGGGCTTGCTCAGCAAGGAAAAACTGGAGACATCAAAACACTGAACAGCAAAGTCTTGGCTTTGCAAACACGAGTGCTGGCTGCACATGAGAAACTCAGCTTTTATATCCAGCTGTCTGTTCCAGCCAGTATCACTTAGTCTGTTCCATCAAGCATCACCTACTCTGTGGGCTGAGTACCACACTGCTCTACAGGTGATGGAGCAGATGGGGATTCTCTGTAAGAAATGTGATTATTTGTCTCAAAGCCTGTTATCATGTTGTGGATTTGAACTCAAGTGGAACTTATTTTTTAATCTAGTGAGTGGGTGAGTTTGGCAAAATATTTTAAAATCCAGTGAGTAGGTGTATGTATTGCAAAATATTTCTGAAAGTGGGCAAAAAAAAATAATAATTGTTTTCCACAATTTCCAAGCTCTGGATAAATTAAGTGATATGTCAGCATTTGTTTTCCTAAGGAAGCAAGTAAGTCGTGCCTGCTAGAGGAGTGAAACAACACGCAGGTTTCCATTCCAGGAGTCCTGCAGCAAAGCAGAGAAGCTCTGTGTAAGCAGTGCATCCCCGGGGAGAAGTGTGATACTCCCCAAGGGGCTGAAGGGCTAACACAGAGCCAGAATGGCAGTGGGATGGCTGTGAAAGTGCAGGAATTAGGCTGACCCTAAGAACAGAAAGCCAGGGCTGAAGTGCTGGGCCCATGAGGCTGGGAAGAGACTCAGTGCTTCATTTATGGCGTATTTAGTTTCATAGATGAGGTTTTTTTCCAGAGATGTATGTGAATATGAGCAATTGGGCTGAAAATCATGAATGGGGAGTCTAGTCCCTGTGCTTTTGTGTCAGCTGGAATTCCACTTGCATTGAGCTGCTTCTCCTCCAATCTGAGAGTAAACAAAGCATACCCAGGCATGTCAGGAATTTACAAAGGGCTGATTCAATGTGATTTTCAGACTGAGCAAAGATGTAATGTGGTTATTTTGGGAGAAGGATACTCTCACCAGCTCCGAGCAGCCCATGTGCTTAAGGAGACTTTGTTTATCAGTTGGAAACCAGGGTAGTGAACTCTGGCCTTCATTTTTTGGATAAAATTTGGTGGAATCAGAATTTAATTCAACAGGTGAGGAGAGCTGCTCACGAATTGCATTATTGAAATGTGAATTCCTTTGAATTTACTCCTGAAAACACAGCAGGAGCTTTTGGATTGTTCCTTTATGACAGGTACAGTAAAGAGACCTAGCAGAGGTCAGTGGCCATGCAGGTCTCTGCTGGCTCCATCCACATTTCTCCCTGAGAAAAACACACTCTCTTCTCCTCCTTTTGGAAAGTCTGCTGATTTTGACTCTCTGGCTTCCCTTTGCAGCTTGTCCCTGAGATCTCTGATGGGACTTGCTGTCCTCTGAGCCACTCACAGCTACTCCACACTTCTCCTTTTCACCATGCCCTGGAGTATTTAATGATGCTTCTTGCTGTCTGCCCTGAAGTCATTTTATTGTGCCAGATGTAGGTTTTGTTTCAAGGCAGGCTAAAGACAGCAAAAAGTATCATCTCAGACAGATGAAAAACCTGGATTATTTAAAAACTCATGATCTTCAAACTGACTCCATCACTTCCAAATATCTGCTTGAAATAACAGGAGTAAATCTAGTCAGAATTTTGGTTTTTCTTCCTTGTTCTGCTCTAGTTTTATGTCTTCTTTCATATCTTCTTATTCCGTATCTCCAAAAGATACCTCTCTTGGAAAGGTTCAGCTCCGTGGCCTCGTGCCATGCTTTTTTATACTCTCTATTCTACTACCTTACTTTGGTGCAGGGATTTGCTGGGCATTAGCAAACCTCTGTTTCTACACAACACTTCCATCACGGGAAAGCTTTTTAGATAAATAATCAGAAACACCTTTACAAATTGTGAGCTGGGTAAAGCCCTCGAGTGCATTAAGTGAGGCAAGGGTTCTTTGCCAGAGAAAGCTGAGGTCACTGGGGATGAGCCCATTAACAGCACCATGAGACGGGCCAGCTGATGTACTTACTGAGTCTCCTCTCACATGCTCAGAGGATGGGCCAATTAAAAGCTGTTTCCCTTTGTCTGGGTTTTTCTAAGGTTGCCAAATAAACCACAGAATTTATTGGTTTCTGGGAGCCTTCTTTGAAGAGGCTTCAAGGGTTGTAGCCTTGAGTTTTGCTAGGTGTTTTTGCCAGGGAAGATGGTGCTCTGCTGGTCATAGCTGGGAGCCATCAGTGAAGCCAGTAAATGCAGGGCAGCTTCACAGCAGCTGGGACACTGGCCCACAGCCATCAGCAGAGGGATGAAGTCATGCACTCTGTGGGAAATCTCCTCTTGGCTTTCCCAGGAGCAGGGTTGTGCCCAGGTGGGTGTGCGCCCTCCTCGAGTGGCCATAGAGCACACTGTGGCTGTGCCTGCAGCTCCTGGGACAGGCCTGTCTCCTCCCATTGCCTGCTGTGTCAGCACAGAGCCTGGGGACTCTGTCCTGGAAATGGATTCCTTGCATGAAGGCCCCAGACTTTGTGCTAGAAGATCTAAGCCACTTCAGAGACACAGTCTCTGCCCACAGGAGCTCTCGGCCAGCCAGAAGCCCTGAAGTTGGGGCACCAGGGAGACAAAGGACAGCCCAACAGCATCCCACCAGCACTGGGGAAAGGTCTTTATGCATGCAGTTGTTGGAGCTCACTGAATAGATTTATAGTCCTGCTTGGGTAATTTAGTGTTGGCTAATTAGATATAAGATTAATTAACTACTTTGCTAGCCCTTAATTACAAATTTGGTACCTTAATTTATTGCCACTCCTTCCAAAGACTGACTGTGCTTAAATAATGCTAATTGATATAATAGTAAGATGCAAATATAATGAACTTGTCTCTGGGGTTGTACAAAGGCCCCTTCACACAGCTCCCGGGGTGCCGTGGGCTCTTGCAGTGAGTGCAGGCTGCATTTCTGCCCTGGGAGGAGGCCTTGAGCACCAGCAGGCAGTTTTGGGCTCTTGCAGTGAGTGCAGAGAGAGCCACATGAATGTCAGAGAGATGAAGATAAGGCCCCAGCAGTGTTCTGGTGCTGGGCAGGAGCTCTGTGAAGCTGGAGCAGAGCTCAGAGCACTGGCTGCAGGGCTCAGGCTGGGTAGAAGGTCTCTGCAGCTCCAGCCAGCAGCCGTGCCAAGGTGAGGGGCTGTAACTCCAGCACAACTGCCTTCATCAAGGATCCTCTGGAGAAATCTCTCTAAACTGATCTGGATCTCCTGCCATGCGTGCACACGCTTTTAGAGGGAAATGAATCTTCCTTCTATCCATCCCCTTGTGAAACATAAACAACTGCTGCTGGCTGTGCAGCTTACAGCAGTAACTGACAGCCTGCTAGCTGCTGGCATCAGTACTTACAGTCTGGCAAGACCAAGGACTGCACTGCCTGCAGTGTGCCATCCCTGGAAAGTGGCATTTGCCAGCAGTGCTTAGGATCAGGTCTCAGGTCTGCTCAGTTCCCATCCCAGCAGCAGAACAGCTGGCAAGAGTTGAGAGGCAGAAAGCAGGAGACTGATCTCTGCTGAAAGCCTGGCCGGAATTGGCATAATAAAGGGTGCAGGTCTCTTCTGAAAGCTGTGGGTGCTGAGCACTTGGAAACCTACCCCTGAGTTTGCACTGCAGTGACCTGAGCTGTTTCTGTGTGAGCAGCTAGTGGGCCCTCCTGTTTCAGGGCAGTTGGATGCCTCCTTGGGATTCTTTCTGAGTGAGAGTCTGTATCACAAATAGATGGAAGACTAACTAGGCACAGCAAATAAAACTCCTTATTTGCTCACATAAAAGCTGCATACAGAAAGTAGGACACCACTGTAGCACACATCTGCTCCCAAACAGCTAGCAAGCTGGAGCTCACCTCCGTGCCAGGCAGCAAACTGGGAACCTGCTCAGTCCTGACCCAGGTCCTTCCTGCTACCCACCAGACAGCCTGGGGGAGTGTGAAGGCACCCAGGGGGGAACAGCCCCACCTCAGAGATGATTTCACAAAACAAAGGGGATCTGAGCGTTCAGGTACCTACCCCTGGCAGGTGCCAGGCTGCACAAACCTTCACCCAGCTATCAGCCACCTCTGTGGGACCATGCAACACAAATTCCCTGGTGAAATCCTTTCAACCACTAAAGTAATGATCAGGAAGAGTTCCAGCTAGTGGTCTCCTCCACCTCTGTGAATAGTTTGCTTCATTATTTAGAGCAAGAGATAACCATTAAAAAAAAAAAGGCAATCCATCGTTGAGAATTGATGACAGTCCAGCTCAGCACTGGCTGTTGTTGGCAAGTGTCAGGGCAGGCTCTGGCCCAAGGTGTCAGCTCCAGTTTGGGTATGAGCACAAGCCATTTAAGGCTGGCTAGGAGAATGCTGCTCTTGGGGCACACACCAAGCCCTGACCATGCAATTCTCTCCCAGCCCTCAGTGCTTTTGTAATCAGAAGTGATTGCTGTATTGGAAACTTTCAAAACAGTTGCCTAGTTCAGACAACATTACAAAACTTGAACAACTGTTGAAATCACAGGATCCTAGAGATGGAGGGAAGAGCAAAACACTGAAATCTCCCAGCATCCTGACGTATACAACCTGTTCCAGAGAGGGTGGTGTCACAGCTTCTTTCTTCTGATTTTATGTGCATTTAAACTTTTCCTGGGATGTCCCTAAATGCTGTGGAGAAATGACTCTGTGCCATGACAGTTCTCTGGGGTTC
This sequence comes from Ceyx melanurus, assembly GCA_024611195.1. Lineage (NCBI taxonomy): Eukaryota > Metazoa > Chordata > Aves > Coraciiformes > Alcedinidae > Ceyx > Ceyx melanurus. Next base: position 12,528 of record JANHGL010008739.1, read on the forward strand.
CAGACAGAACTTTTCCTTAGGACCAGAAGCAGGTGAGTGGTGGTGCAGGCAGCTGGCAGGTGATTCAGTTCAGCAGCCATCCCTCAGGGTTACACTGCCCTTCATTCCCATGCTCTGACACCAGCATGTCCGTGGCTGTGTCATCCTTTCCAGCCTTACAAACAGCAGTTGTTCTCTGCCCATTCCTTTCTATTTTTTTACTGGAGTACTGCCATTTCTAAGCAGTGGGGTCTGTATAAGCGAGGTACATGGACATGGATAGTGGCCTTTTGATCATTCTTTCTTCTTTACAGAATTAGCAAAGCTTTTCAGTAAGGAGCACACAATTTTCTTGATCCCTGATCAGAACTGAGCAGGGACAGGAGTCTAATGTATTGCCATGGCAGCCTGAAGCTGACTGACTGTGTTGCTGTTCTGGCTTTAATCTGACCTCTTAATTTTATCTAGAATTGAAGAAAAAAAAGCCAACAACCAAACAAAAAAGCCCAAAACCAACAGCCACAAAAAACTCCACAGAAACAAATAAACACAAACAAGAAAACTCCTAAAAAGGTCCAGTCCTCATTTAGTGATGATGGGAAACAAATACGATTACAGCTCAGACTGGTGGCAGTTGCAAGTGATTGTCTTCAGAAGAGAAGCAGCACCCTGAGGGAGGATGGTACAAGGTGAAGGCATGAAGCCTCTGACTGCACTTTCCAGTACCTCTGCCTACAGTTTTCCAGTGGTCCATGGCCTCCCTGGGCTCAGGTGCAGAAACACAGCTGGCACAAGCCACGAGACTGGTATGATCATAGAAGTCTTCTTCCCACATGGATCTCAAGTAGAGATGCTTTTATCTTGGCATTCAAAACACACCTGTGTTGATAGGGAAGGGAAGGAGGGAAGAGAATCTCTGAGCTTAGCTCAGCTGAGGTTGCAGAGAGCAAATCTGTGGCATGAATGTGTCCTCTGGACCAGATCTCCCCCATGCAGCCCCGTCTCATGAGCCCTGATGAGCCAGGTAGGGCTGGAGCCCGAGGCCCTGCCTCTGCCCCTGCTGTGTCTCAGTGACAGGAACTGAGAGCAGGCAGATGAATATAACGCTTTGGGAGCTGCCAGGAGCGTGGTATTGTTAATTAACCCTTAATTCAGTTCCCATCCTCAGCAGCTCCTCATCCCCCTGTCTTGCTCTTAACCAAGGCATCTGTGCCCATCTCCCCCCACCAGCAATGTCAGCGGTGCCCGCAGCTGAACAGCCCCTGTGAGTTTTGGTGGCTGGATTGGACCCTAGGAGCCATCAGCTGGCTGATGTGATGGGATTTCATCACCTTAGAGTGTGGAGCTGTGTAAAAGAGCAAATTCACACCCAGTTTGCATTGGGCCCGTGTTATCCAGAGGTGTGTCTCATGATAAATGTGTGAGCCATTGCACGCTGAGGGCTGGTTGTAGGGGCGGCTTGGTGGAGCTTTCAGCTCTGCTTAGCTGAGATTTCTGTGTCTTTTTCATAGAAAAGACATAAAAAGTGAAACATGAGCTGCAGTGCCTGGTTTTATATACTGTGAAGCACGGACCTCGGGCAGTTTAATATTTTACCACCATCAATCAGCCCTTTCTCCCCAGCTGAGAATACATTTGGACCCAGCTCACTAGAATTACTGTTTGTGTCAAAGCTAAAGAAAAAAACCAACCAAACAAACAGAAAATATTTTGGCCTGTCTCCTGAGACCTGTTAGCTAGTAGCTACATTTTCTTCCTGCATGTGTTCTCCTTTGTTAACAGTACCAGCTATTCTGTGAAGCACAGTTTGTAAGAAAGACATGATAAATATTTTTGTATGTGGGGTGGACCATGAAGTCATAGAAAAATATCAGGCCCAGCACTGTATATTAACTGAAAACTGTAACATATTTGTAAAGAAAAGCAATAGATGTTGATTTGCTTTACTTACTGTGAGTCTGGATGGGGCCAAACCCTGAAAAAAAGGAGAAAAATCACAGATGCAGATAAGAGCTGTGTCTGCACAATCTAGTTATATTCTCCGATGACATTTGTTACCTCGCCCGAGAGAAATCCCTCATTTTTTACCCCCCAAAAAACATACTGAACTTCAAACAGGAGGAAAAAAATCTTTATACAATGGGACTGGGTGGCAAAAAGAAACTGAGTAATTTTGAAGTGTGACCAGTAACAATCAGAATGCACCATGTGGCATACATCAGCCACACGGGGGTTTGTTGTGCTGTGAAGTTTTTATTGCTGTGGGTTTCAGCTGTCTGCATCACACATGAAATGACAGAGTGGGCTCTGACCAGCAAGAGTCACCAGGCTCCAGAGCCAAGCTCAGAGCTGCAGAGCAAGAGCAAAACCAAACGTGTGGGAAGAAGAGTGCAAAACAACCCCAAACCAACAGCAGCCTGGAAGGAGTTCAGAAATGGTGCAATGGAAGGAGCATTCTGTCTGCTCCACAGCTCTCCCATGCAGCTATTGCTCACTCCAGTGTGTGGAGAAAGGCCATCCTGCCCAAATAGATGTGAAATGAATGGGTGGGAAAGCCTCACTTTGCAGAGTTTTGAGGCAGCAGGAGAGACTGAGACGTAGATCAGGGGATTTATTTGTGTGACTCAGTATCCTTCTAGAAACAGCTGTAAGGACTTGGCTGCTCTTGGGCAGGAGATGTGTGCTGAGGCTGAACCCCCTGAGAGGGAACTTCTCCTTCTTGCTCCTGTCTCCTGTCCCCCACTGTCCACAGCCTGCTTCCTGAGCTTGTACTCTCAGATCATCCAAAGAAGCATTAATTAGTTAATAACTTGCCTTTATGTCTAAGATCAGTTAGACAGTATAGACAAAGCTTTTCCTTTGTTACTCTCCCCAGCTCCTGAGAGAGCATCTCTCTTGCCCTTTTCAGAGAACATCTTTTTTTAATTAACATTTTTATTGAGCTGTTCAGAAAAATCAGAAGTACAGAGCTTCAAAAACACAATTAGCATAATGTAACAGTACCATCATTAATGAGGCCTGGCATGCATTCACCCAACAGGGCAGGATTACACAGAGGACAATAGCAGCTTCTTTCTGCAATAGCAAGAAGTCCCAACCCAGGCAGCTCAGAACTGCCTCCACATCCCAGCCTCTGCTCCACGCAGGGATGCTGCAGCTCTGCCAGTGTGTGAGTGGCCTGGAGACAACGTGACACCATCCAGTGAGAGGAGCAGGGAACACCAAAACCAACCTACAAACCACATAATGGGTGCAGATTCTGTGTGGTAGTAGAGGGTGGCACTGGGAATAGCTGAAATAGTGTGCATTCATAAAGAAATTAAACTTCTAATTGAGAGCTAGAGAATCATGAAAGATGCCATGTGCTCACTTGCAGACCTGCCTTAGTGAAGTAGGTTAATTTAGAGATGTGGGTGAACAGGCTCTGATGCTGGTTGGAGCCCTGGCGATGTTTTCCAGTATTGTTTAGGGTTTTGTTGAGATTGCAAATGTGCTAAAAGCAGAGCAGCATCCCGTGTGTAGTGTCTAGATGCAAGTTCTCTGTTCTTCTCAGGATTCTGATCAGAGATCCCATTCCTGCCACAGCCATTTGCAGGTGTAACCCAGAGCTGCACAGCACAAGCACACAAGCCCCTGTTCAGAGGGTGTGTTTCGCTTGGAGGACTCACACTTCTCCAAGCTGTAGCTCTGTGGGTTCAGCATCATTAGAGCTTCCTAGCCTTAGCAGTTAGCCATGCATGCAGGGATATTGCACAGACACCAGACATGCACACTCTGCACAGTTTAGCACAGATCTCACAGCCAGCAAACTTTGCAGACTAACCTCTGCCGTTCCCCCTGCTCAGCTTTGCCCCATTCTTCATTGTTTTCCTGGGACATGGAGAATATTGATTCTCCTGAGTGAGCACACTGAGTGCTTACCTGCCTGTGTTTAGTTGGAGTATGTTTAACAAAGGAATATGGGGGTTTTTATTGACTGCTCTTCACATATAGTACTCTGCCTGTACCTCCCTTGCAGACACCCTGGTAGCTTTTCCCTTTGACCACCCTCCATCCTAAGCAGGGTGTGATGATGGCAGCCTGGCTGGTGCTGACAGCTGAGCACTGTTAGTCCATCCTCTGCATCAGCCATAGGTGGAGGAGTGGTGAAATCTGCAGAGGGGGTTTGATACAACAGACCCTCCAGAGTCTGTTAGCACATCAGGGTGCCTACCAGCTGTGTGAGATGCTGGGCTGCAGGGGTGTTGGGTTGGGTGCCAGAGCCTGGCAGGGGCTGCCCAGGGAGGTTGTGGAGTCTCCTGCTCTGGAGACATTCCAGCCCCCCCTGG
>JANHGL010008739.1:16910-75683 GCA_024611195.1 Ceyx melanurus
GAGTCTCCTGCTCTGGAGACATTCCAGTCCCCCCTGGATCTGTTCCTGGGTGACTTGGTCTAGGTGCCCCTGCTCTGGCAGGGGGGTTGGACTAGATGATCTTTAGGTCCCTTCCAACCCCTGACAATCTGTGATTCCAGGCATTCATTCCAGTTGGAGAAAATCCACCATCCTTAGGCTGTCTCATGAGATCTCTCTTCCTGACCATTGTAAAAGACAAGCTGTGCTCAGTCCTTCCCCAGCCTGGGTTGATACTTGGCAGCACTGGCTGTTGCCACAAAATTCTGGTTGTCTCCAGTCTGTTTAAGATGAGACCACTATATCATTTGGAGCTGAGAAATGAAATCCTGCGGGGTGAGTGCGTCCCCTGGCAGGGCCACAGGCTGCTCCTGGGAGCAGAAGGTACCACGAGGACTGGACAGAAAACAGCATAGAAGTCAGTGTGATGTCCCCCAGGGGTCAGAGCTGTTGTCCAACCTGCTGGAACTGCTGAGCTGCTCGTTTTTCATGCCTTTCTGATGGTTCAGCTGTCACTGGCTCATCTCTTGGGGTTCACTCAGCATTGCACCCCCAGCCACGGCCTGTGGAAGCTGCAGAGAGCAGGATACGTGCTAGCCGTGCCCTGCTGAAATGTGCAGGGCTTGGAAGCTGCAAACAGAGCCGTGTATACAAAACTCATTTTCTGGTTACTCCCTTCAACTCAGAACAGCTAATCTTAACAAAACAAAAGCAGACAGGCAAGAGACATGGTCCAGAAAGGAACAGTCAACCTGACTTATCAAACACCCGTGTTTACCTTCTGACACTGTTCTATTCCATTAACAATTACTGATCTAGGACACTTCTGCTAGGGGATTGGAAATCTTTACAGCTCCAGGGGAAAAAGTGTATTCTCCTAACAGTTTTGTTAGCTCAACAATTTATTCTTTATTTATGTTGGCTTTGAAGTGAGAGAAGAAAGTGAAAAAGAATGTGGAAAGTGGGCAGTTTCATAAGACAAGTATATTTATCAAGTGCAAGAGGCTTAGGAGACAAGGGGAAACTGTAATGTGAAACACTGCAAAAACACAATTAGGAGCATAATTATTAAATTATGTACAATCTAACCTGATTTCAACCTTTGCTTGCCCGGTATGAAGGTAACTTTTTTTAATGGCATTTCCAAAAAAATACAGAACTCCTTTTCTGATCTAAAACTCCAGCAGGAAACTGCAGCAGCAGTTGGCATCACTGCTCCAGAAGGAAGTCTTGGTGTGCAGAAGATGTGACAGCTCAGCACTTCTTAACTGCTGAAAGGGCCCTGAGATCAGCAAAGTCTCCTAAAGGGTTTTTATGGAATAAATTTATCTGAGGAAGAAGAAGAGGAAGAGCAAAATGAAAACAGTGGGAAGACTTCTGCCATCTAGTCAGCAGTACACGGGCTCAGTACCACCACTGCTGCCCTGCAGAGGCTTGGGAGCTTAGAGAACAGCTGGTGTCTGACCCAGTCCTCTCAGAGCCACGATGGGCTGAGAATATAGCACACATCAGTCTGGAATTCATTTCTTCCCGGCGTGCTCCAGCAGCCTGGCTGGCTCCACTGAAGGAGGAGGGTGACACACACCCAAAGGCTTCTCTACACAAGGAAGTCACACTAAGTGATGACCTCTCTGTGAGCACAGTTCCCTCCTGTACCTAATGAAGTTTCTCCTTTTGCAGCTTGGCTCAAGCCAAACTGTAAAAAGCATTTTATTTTATTTTATTTTATTTTATCCCACTGGAATAAGCATTTGTAGATACCTGTGATTACAGGTATCCACAGATCCATGCAATTGCATGGTGAGGCTTTTGGGGACCTGTATCTCCTCCAAGGCTCCTGCCTGCACCCACCCAGCCTCTCTCTGTTCTGCACAAGAGCCTTGTGCATAGCACCCAGGGATCTGGATTCTCCTGGATAAGAAAGCTTACTTGATCTCCTCGCTAATGGAAAATTAAATGTCATCCTAAACACTTGTTTTGGACTCAGTTGGGCTTTTCCCTTCCTTCTGCAGGAAAAGTTCTCCTTGCAGAGTTGCAGATGGTCATGCACAAGCTTTGTATGCTTGGGAAAGAAACCATGGGATGCACCTATGCTGATAAAAGATGTTATCAGGTGTAAAGCCCTCGGTCGTGTGGATGTGGAGGATGTGGGAAGGCTTCAGTGCCTTCCTGTCCAGAGTCAGCTTCTTTCCAGAGAACAGATGTAGTCATAAAAAAAGGTGAAAAGGTCTTCCCTGAGTCAGTTCTTGGATGCATCTGATTGGGGGTAGTTCCTGGGATTCCCTCAAATGACCCTTGCCTTTCCCTGGTTCCTGTTGGATTTCAAGCTGCCCGCTGCCTCCGAGGACCCGGGGCAGTGGCAGTGGTGCTGGGCTGTGCCCTGCCCTGTCTTTGGACACTCACTGGCTGAGCAGGGTGAGCTGTATCTATCAACTGAATGAAGCAAGGGCCAGGCTTTCCATACGTGACCCTAGATAAGACATCTGGAGACATTCATCACAGGAATTTGTTTGCACAGACCGGGCACGTGTGCGCTCAGCCATCTGATTTGAATGTCCTGAGGTGCATTTTCTCCTTGCACATGGGAAAACACATGTTCTCACACTTCCAGAGCTTGACTGCAAAGCTCCTATCTCTTTTTGGTATCTAGCAGCAAACCTTTTCCCTCCGAGTTCCTGTGTGTGAGTGGCTGCAGCAGAGTCATCAGATGAGCAGGGCTAAAGGAGAGCAGGCTCCCAGTGACTTTCCCTCCCTGGTGTCACAGACCTTCTGAGGCAGCAGGATATCCGATATCCCACGTGCAGACAAAGAATCCTGCTTTGCCTCTTGCTTTCTTATCCACTTGTTTGCAATGGGGGAGTTTGTTTTTCCTCTATGATTGGAATAATTACCCTGCCAAGGCAAAGAAGGGGGACAGATGTTTTCCCTGGCTAATAATAAAAGCAGTGTCCTTCAGCTTTGTGCTGGCTGTGAAATCCACACCGTGCCGTGGTGCCCTGCCGTGGGATGGAGGCAGTGGGTGCACTGGGGTGTCCTGCTCATCTCCCTGCTTGTTTCCAGAGAGGGCAGGGTTAAATGAAGCTGCATGCTCACGCTCTCCAGAAAGAACAACTCCTTTTAAAAGCTCCTCATTGTTGTAGTTTACCTGCCTTTACAAGACAGAATTATTATAGCCTTGATATTTCCCCATGAAATGGTGTTGCCAGCTGTCAACAGCTCGGGGAACAGTTAATTATATTTTTGTACAGCTGTTCGTAAGACCATAAAAAGCTGCTATTCTCCTCTTAAGAGTCAAAAAAAAAAAAAATTCTTGGCATCATTTCTTCGGCTAGAATAGTTAACAAGTGTCCAAAATATTTGTGACTGGAAAGCCAATTCTTCCTTTTGTGAAGTAAAAATGCATTTCCTCTGGTGTAAAGGGAATTAGCTTACTATTGTGGAGCTGAGTTAGGAATGGCTGTGTTGGAAAACCAAGGGAATTGGCAGTCTTCACTCCTAGGAATGCCACTTAAATGCGAAGGGACGAGGCAGAGGAGCTGCAGATTGCAGCCTGGCAAAAGCTGTGTGTGGATGGACCTGCCCTGATGCAATGCACCTTGTTCTGTGTTCTGCCCACCCAGGTAGCTCCATTCTGATGGACAGCAAAGCCTCAGCTTCGTGCTGCAGCAGATCCCTGGCCCATCAGCCACCCGAGAGCTGCATTTCTGCCAATGCCTGAAGCACCCCCAGATCCTGCCAGGCGTGAACAGTGCTGGAGAGCCTGCAGTGTAAGTAAATGAACCAGGCAGAAGGTGTGGGGAACTTACTTGTTTATGTGAAAGTTGATTGATAAAAATGAACGTGTGTTGTCAGCAAGAGCTCTCTTTCAACAAATTCAAGCCCATCAAAAATCATTGAAACATGTTATCTGGATGTTTTCTAAACCAAAACTTTGGTGCTCTAAGTCTGAAAAGCCAAAGCCCTTAGCATCTCTTTGCAGATAACTCTGGACTAAAGCTGAGTTATCCAAGCAATGAGCCATGCCCAGTTCTCCACTCCACTTCAGCATTTTCAGAGTATAAAGCAGCAAGGACAGGGAGAAATTGAGCAAGCAACATGAAAATGGAAAATAAGGCAGATAATTGCAATTTAACTTCATCAGTGCAATTGTATGGAATTGAAAAGTCATTTCACCAGCCCCAGGACATGTTAACAGCCCTAGAGAGCCTGGACATAAAAGCAAGATATTTTCCAAACTTCAAATAGATCCAAAGTTTCCTAGCAGGAGGGAATTGTTTTAGCATGTAGCTTTCTAATTAGATGTTGGAAAAACTTAGTGGTGGAGTAGACTCTGCCCTAATTTACACTGAAGCAACTGCACTTCAAAGTAGAAATATTACTCTGGGTGGACATGGCCTGACCAAAGGACTGAATTTAGCCCAGCTTCTTTCATGCACAGACATGGTCAGAAACTCTATTGCCCTGAGTGGGAAATGGTGACTAAAAACTTCTCAGAGATGGAGTCAATTAACATTAATTTAGTTCAGTCTTTCTTGCAATAAATGGATGTAAATGAGGCAACCCCAGTGGAGACAGATTTACAGCAGGCAAAACAACTATAAAAGTAAGAACAACAGGAAAATGAAGCTGGTCTCTGATAAGAAGGTGTGAGCTAATTATGGGCATCAAAGTAGCACATTTAACCCCAACAGACAGTAAAAGTCTAACGCGGCAATTTATGGTGATCGGCACGTGAGGCTTGGGTGGGAAGAAGACAACAGAGGTGACTTAGTGGCTCTTGGCATTGCTCTGGAGTCCACCATGTGTTGCACAGGGCAAGGTTCTGACAGCTCAGCTATGCAGGCTGAGGTAATTCAATCCTGTTTCTTATCAAAATTTCCCTAGTGGCTCCTGCTCTCCCATCACCAGGTTTCTGTACCACTTGTAAGCCAGCTGTCTGATCCTCTTAATCTCCCTCCTTCTCCAAGTTCAGGTTTTGCTGAGCCTCCTTAGGCTTGGTGTAAACACAGTTCAGATGGGATGGGAAAGAGGAAATTAAAAAGGAATCATATAGCCCTTGCAAATCACAGCGTCTGGGCTGTTGTCTCCCCTGCTTCTCCAGCAGTTCTTGTGCTTGCAGATGGCACTGGCTGCAGCAGGAAGGCAAGTGGCACTAGTGGCACTTAGCCCAAAGGAATTGGACCCCTCTTGAGGGGTGCCAGGGCAGTTGGTAGAACACAAGAGCAGACAAAGGACCGTGGGTCCCAGCAGCCACATGGGACAGTCGTAAGGAGAGAGAAGTGGGAGATAAACCTACACCAGTTCTCCCTGCCAGGGCAACTTCTGTTCCTATAGCTGTCCTGTGTTCCTCCTGCAAGCCCTTGTCAGGGCACAGGGTGCCCACGGCAGAAGGAAAGGGGCATAGTTGGGTTGTATGGACTAGATATGAACTGGGAAATAACACAACACCTATGTGTGCACCAAAGGCTACAGATAAAGCCCAGGAGACATCAGGACAGAGAGTACAAAGTGGGTGTGGTGTTGTCTAACTCTTCAAACTGATAGAAATACACCTGAGTCTGGGCAAGAGCATCACCACTTCTCCACACATAGGGAGGGCTCTTTTTGGTCAGGTTTGGGTGTCTCCTGTTAAAGTAGAGGTCCAAACAGATGCCCCTGCCCCAGGAGTCCCTGCAGGCAGCTCCTGAGGGTCTTCCCATGGCCTCCACTGGCAGCTGGCAAACTGCAGGCACCCAGGAGCTCTTTGCAATTGCTCCAGCTCCTGCTGAGCACAGGCACACACAACCTGCAGCCCAGTGCCATGCACTCTGGGAGAAACCACAGAGCAGTGCTTCAGACTGCATCCTACCACCTCTGATCACCTCCCAGTCGTGTGTGGGACAGGACTAATTTTGCAAGCAGCAGGGGTGGATCTGTGGGACTGGCTGAAGCCCAAGAGGCAGTGCAAATGTGTGTCTGGCTCCAGGGCTGTCCCACAGCAGCAAAGGAGCCCCGAGCCTGTAAAAGCAGCCCCCGTTCCCAGTGCACACTGGTGCAGGTGCCCTTTGTGCTGCCACTGGAGGTCCCAGCAGAGGCTGGGGAGTTTATTAAAAAAGGTGAGTAATTATTCACATACCTACCACGCCATATGTGCACAGACTGTGACCTTCCTGGAGGTTTCTGCAGCACACCCTTCAGCGAGCTTGGAAGGAACAGAGCAGGTAACCAGAGCCCTGCACCACTGATTGCGCTGGGAGCTGCTGAACAGCTCTCTGACTATGAGCATTTCAAGAGAGCTTTCCTTGCCATCCTTCACTTTCCTTGCCTAATTTATTAGCGTGAGGTCATTTTGATTATTAACCCCAGCCCTTTGCTTTCTGTGGGCAAGTGCTGCATGCTGCACGTTGACACGCTGCCTCTCTGAACATTTTATTACTCAATTTTCCTGTTTGATTTCCCAGGGTACCTCAGTTCCTGTTCTGAGATACAGTATGTTCAGAGAGTTAGTTAAAGACTCGCAGATCTCCAAATCTTCAGGGATAGATTCTTTTCCTCCCTCTCAGTAGCTGACAGATGGTTATTCTTCAGCAAATAAAATCTAAATTGTACGAGTCTGTCCTGCTGCAGAAGCAAGTTCTTAATAAGCACCTTGCTGTGATGAAAGGAAATAAAGGAAAAAGCAACAACCCCAAAGTGGGGGCGTTTAGAATTAAAAATAGACTCCATGTGCCCATTTGCTAGAATTGCATGGCAGAATTTCACATCCGAGGGGGACTGAAACACCACAGAGGCTCACCCTGAATAGAAGAGTTATATCCATAGCAAACTCTCCTGAGTGGCATCTGTTTTCTGAAGCAGTGGTGATGATGTGCCAAACCTGCCTCGTGCAGGACCCCACGTGTGAATGTCTAAGGGAAAATGAGCCTGCATCCAGCCAGGCTAGACCTCTCACATGAGAGCTGACCACCATGCACACCGTGGTGCTGCCATGGGCTGTGCTGTGTGCCCAGCTGTGCTCCTGTCTGTTTCCAGCCCAGTGAAGGGCTAAGGAGCACATCTCCATACGTCTGCTGCCCAGGGACCCTTGTCTTGTCTGTCCCAGCACTGCCTTTTCTCCAGCACCATCCTGCCCTGGGCTGTGTGACATCTCCCAGGAGGTGCTCCAGCCTCGGCAGACCCAAACAATGAGCTTCATATCAGCTCCTGGGAGGAGCAAGGGGCCCAAAGCTGCTCCCATTGGAAGGTCCTGAAGCAGCAGTTTATATGAGCTCTTGCCCTGCTCTATCTGAAAGTTTAAAACTACAGCAAGAAAGTCTCTCTCTCTGAGGCAATTATGTTGTTCCTCTACCCTCCAGTCTCTGAGCACCTCTTAAATCACCTTTAATATGATTATCTTCACAACTCCCCTGTAAGATAAGGGAGATACCATCATCCTTGTTTTACAGATGGAGAGCCAGGGCACAGAGAGCACTGTTGCCTAATCATTTTTCTTTTATTAGTGAGCTTACCTCCAGCAGTGCCTGCCTATGTCTTAGTCAGCGTTCAGCCCTTTGAAAAGCTGCTTTTCCATGAACACAAAAGCCATCCAGTTGCCACAGAAGCAGCAGACCAAGAGGTTTGGCCGACTGCATCACTGTGGTTCTTGCTGTACTAATGTAGCTGCAACTGCAGAGACCCTGAAAGTGCAGGAGCTGTACATCAATCTAGAACTGGTCTGTTTAAAACCAGATGGTGGTTCCCTTTGTGAGCAGTTGTGTTGGTGATAACAGCTTGTGCAGCTCAGAGAGGTAATTTTATTTGGTGTTCTACCCTGGCTCCTGTAATTAGTACTAAAAATGCATTCCTTTGGTTGTGCACCCTCTGTTCCCCAGGCAGGAATTCTTGCTGCAGTTTCATCACTGCTGACAACGTGCATTTGCAGAACGCAGAGAAAGCTGCTTGCCATGGCATGGCATGTAACTTGGACATGAGATGACAAATCAGCTCTTCTGTTTCCATTGCCATGACCTGGCTGTGTGCTCCTGTTCAGCCAGCACTCTAGCCCAGCCCTCCTGTTAGTGTAGTTCTTGCTGCTGCAGCTTACACCAGAGCCTGGTCCAAGCCCTGTGCCTGTCCTGTGTTCACATGTTACCTCTACCCAAAATACACAGCTGGGTCCTGTCACACACTCAAAGCACTGGGCCACCCTTCTGCCTGATGAAGAACCACCTCAAATCCAGCTTCCACCAAAAGAATCCATTGTTTCCATCCCTCTGGTGACATCTGAGATGGCAGGAAGGCCCGTTTGCATTTGCAGGATGTGTGATGAAATCCCAACAGCTGCTGAGCACCTTGGGGTGGTAGATGGGCTGTGCCCACAATACAGCACCAAATCTTTCCCTGACACTGGGCTTGCTTTCTCTCTTGCCTGTCATCTGCTGGTGCATGACATCTGCTGGAGCACTGGCCCGAGGCCAGCAGGACGAGGAGCAGCTGAAAGCTGCTTGGCTCACTGCTCTGTGGAGAACTCCCAGCCAGTTTGCCATGGACAATGAACAAAGTGTCATTTCTTGCTTTAAAAGGGCAGAGGAGAGGGGGTGGGATGGCAGGACTCTGCAGTGAAGATTTCCCCACAGTCCCAGCTGCATGGAAGGGTAAGACAGGTCAGTGCTGAGGTCTGAGTGTGGGACAGAAAGCCAAACCTCAGCCATGGGCTGGCACGGCAGGTGCTGAAACCACCCAGACACACAGTGTCTCCTGCAGTATCAACAAGTAAACTGTTGGATTGCAAGCTCCAGCTATTTTGCTCAGATACTCCTTGTTTACTAAGTGCTGAATGGCACTCAGCATTTACAGATGTAAAGCCCCTGACTGGGAAGGTCATTAAAATTGGCGGGAAGATTGGGTAAAATCTGAGAAAATCCACAGGGGAGCACAGCTAATTAATTATGGTTTTGTAATGCACCTAAGAGAACAATGTCCAGAGCTCTGAGCTGTTTGAGGGGGCTGTTTAAAAGCAAATTAAAGCAGAATATCTACTGTAAATGCACAATTGAGCTGTATGCTGAAAACACAGTCAAACTTGTTTACCCTGCTCCTGAGCCCTCTTGAGCATGGTAGGTTTGAACATTTGAAATGTCACTGGGTTAGGAGAGGCTGTGAGAAAAGAAGCAGGCAGGGGAGGAGAGAAAACATCCACTGGAAGGGAAAAAAAAAAAGAAAAAGAAGTGAAATAATGCAGCAAAGAATGAAAAATAAATAGAGGCAAAAAAAGACAAAACAAAATATTTGAGATAGAATTGAGTCCTCTCACCACCCTCTACAAAATGTGTAGCTCTGCCTCTGGAAGATTATTTGTGAGGATCAAATTGTTGTGTTGTTGAAGGGAGGCTGCTGGCACCCCGTGCCAGGCAGGCTGGGGGCTCTTTGTATGTGGATTGTCCAGGGCCAGCTCTGGTGGTCTGCACTCCCCTGCCAGGCCAGGCCTGCATCTGGCACCTGGAACCTTCTGCCTGGAGCCCAGTGAGCTCAGCAATGACCCACCTAGGGACTGGGGAAACAGCTGGACTGGGTGAGCAGAGACCCACCAGAGGGCTTCCAGCTTCCACTGCACCCAGCCATTGTTCAAAGAGTTGCTGACCCATCCCCGGGAAGGAGGCATCTGCTCCTCACTGTTTGCAGGGCATCTTTTTGCCATGAGCATAGATTTTGTCTCGGATCAAAAACTGGCTTTGGAGTGGGCTCCCGGAGCTCAGTTGATGGCCTGATTTCCAAAGTCATCTCAGACTGTAACCGGAGAGGAGTTATTTCAGGAAGGGGGAAAAATACAGCACTTTCTGCTGATAACCTCATTAGAGTTTGTCACAAGCTGCTCAAAGCTCTCCAGGAGTCCGTGGCACGTGGTGCAGGACAGGTGAGGCTGGCCCTTTGGAGAGCACACACGTGTGCAAGGTGGCAGTCCGTGCCTTTTGTGAAGTGCTCAGTGGGCAGGGAACAGTGGCCCCAGAGGACTTCAGAAGCTGTCAGAGGTGATGTGTACGCGTTCCAGAGCAGGGCTCAGATGACACGGAGTGAAGAGAGAAACCATTATGTAACTTAGCAGATTGTATTATACAATAGCTTCAATACACATCAGAAACAGGAGCATCCCAGCCAACTGCTGCAGCCTGGAAGATGAGAGCCCCAAGATTAGTCAGGCCTCCTATCTGCCAAATCTTGCTGAGCCTTACACAGCCGTGGAACTGGGCTAACCCTCTGCACTGTTGTGACTCAGCTCAGTGGGAGAGGTAGGGCAGGGCAAGGCAAACGTTGCTATCAGCATCTGGATAGAAATGGAGCTATATTTACAACAGCAGGGCTGATAAAACGCCTGTTGTGTTTGACTAACACCAAACATTGCAATGCACGCTCACCAGAAAGGGACTGGATTGGCAGCTGAATTGTTTAATTAAAATCAAATTACCAGAGGGCTAGATCTGGTTCTCAAGATGTAACATGGAGATTATTAGCAAGAAATGAGTTTTCATGTAAAAATAGCAGCTGCCACCAGGTACAACACGTCGCAGCTGGCAAGAGAAACAGGGTGTTTGCAGCACTGAGCTTTGCCAGCTGCTGCCTGCCACCAGCCTGGCCCTGCTCCTGAGCTCACCCGAGGGACAGCACCAGGGAGCAGGATCAGACGCTGGGCCTCCTGCAGAGTGCCTTTCCCCTTCTCCTGGTGCTTGAAGGGGTCAGCCTTGGGAAGGGGAGCCCCTCCTGCTCGCCTCTGCCCCAGGAGCTCAGCCAGCCCTGGCTCTAGCATGGCAAGAAGGGAAGTTGTTTCATCCCTCCCAGGAAAGGGGCCACTGAGTAAACTGACCCCGTGCTGCACGGAGAGGGGCTGGCAGAGCTCAGTGCAGGGTTAGGTGACTCCAGGCTTCCCACAAGTGCCTTCTGTGCAGCAGCACCAGATCCCTGTTGCAAGCAGAGGAGCAAGCAGAGCCCAGTGCCTTGCAGAGCCCAGTGCCTTGCAGAGCCCAGTGCCTTGCAGCTTTGCATCATTTCTGTATTTTTTCTGCGAAGGTGTGAGCCCACATTGCTGAAATCCCTTCCTCTTTTGGACACACTGAAAGGTTAAGTGGCCTTCCTCTGAGACAGCAGGACTGCTGGCATGCCTCTGCCCCTTGGCAGCCCATATCCTCCCGTTTTGTTTACTTTTGCAGTGTATTTCTTTCTGTCAAATGTGAATAAATTTGACCAATGAATGAAGGAGTTATGGGGGGAGGGTCAGACAGAGACAGAGACGTGATTATGATGTTTGTTTGCATTTCATTTTCACAAGGAACCAGGCTAAAATCCACCCACTAATGAAATATACCCTGCTCCTGCTTATCTGGTGAGACACCAGAGTCTCTCAGCTTCCTGGTGCATTAAGCTTCACCCAGTGCCGACCTGCCCACAGTCAGGCATCACCTCTGCACTTCCCTCCTGAGATCACTGCTCACAGAGCATTTCCAAAGCAGAGCCTCAGCTTTGGGATCCAGACCCGTGGATGCAAACTGTGCCCAGTTTTACCCCAGTTGTACCCCAGGAGCTGCAGTGCGTGGGGCATGTTGTGTTCTGGCAGCTCTCTCACTGGGGTCTTGCTGCTTTTGACACTCGAGGCTCCTCGGTGGAGCTCAGTGCTCAGCAGAGGGAAGAAAGAGAAGTGTGTTGGTCTGATGCTGAAACAACTAATTTATGTCCTTACACTGGGACTTAAGAAAGTTCTGCTTTAAGTGAGTTTATGAAGTGGAGTCAGGATGTCTGACAGCTAGCAGAGCCTCTGCAAATAAGACAAGGCTGTTGGTAGTAAAAAGTAGGAATCCAGTTAAAAAATAGCTCCTCCGGTTACAAGACTGCTTGAAATATTGTACTCTGGAAATGTTTGTGTTCTCAGCCCGTTTAGTGTACAGTATAACTCATTGATTTCTACTTTTTTTTTTCCCCTTGGTTTTGTTGCTAAACCTCCAAGGGGAAATGTTTCTGTGCACTGGCTGGACAGCAGGCCCGAGTCAGCAAGGACTGTGTTTCAGAGTGTGTGCTCATCTGCATGGACAGCCGTGTTCTTTAGGGGCTGCACAGAGCTGCAGCAGGAGCTGACCCTGGAGCAGGGCCCAGAGCTGCCCCGGGATGTTCTGCAGCCCAGCTCAGCCTGGCAGGCAGCTCTGGCTGGCCACAGGCATGAACCCACCCTGCTTAGGTAGCTTGCCCACCCCAGCACAACTGCTCTGTCTCTTGTGTCTGTGTTCTCAAGGCAGGGGTGCAGCATCTCCACACTGGTGGGCTGCCACTGAGCTCTCCTGCAGGCAGCAAGGAGGTGGCTGTCGCTGAAGGAACACTTAGAGCAACAAGCTGGTTCTCTGTGCTGTCTCTGACCAGCATCCTGGACCAGTGTGTTATCTGGGAATCAGGGTGCTAACTTTGGAGTGATTCCTTCTCCACTGATTGTAGCTGAGTCTGCAGAAGTTGTTGGTTCCTCTGTGGAGGCAATTTCCTTTGTCCAGGGGAAACTGAGGTAGAGAAGGAGGATCACGTAGAGGCTAAAGTGCTAATTTGAAATTGGAGAGACCTTGGTTTAATTCCTTCCACAGGCCTCCTTGGACAAGCCACAGAGCCTCCTGCTCCTGAATGTGGAAAATGAATGTGGAAATTTTATCGAATTCACCTTCTGGGGCAGTAAGCAAAATACTTATGAAAAAAAGCAGCACAGGTACCTCTCAGAAAGATCCAGATGGATATGCAAAAAGAGATTAAGCTCCTGATCTTCATCTTCTTTACATGAATGTGAACTGGGAGGAATCTTGCAAATGCAAGAGGGGTATAAGCAAGAGTGGCTCCTGTGATTTACAGTGCCAGGGCCCCACAGTGACGTCTCCTGATTCTCAGTGGCCTATTTGAAGCAGCAGACTGTGTTTCCTAATTCCTCTCTGCTCAATTACACCAGCCACTCTTCCTGATGACCAGACAAGCAGAAATACTCACCTTGTCCCTGCCACTGTTGTTTCTTCTGCACTAACTCTGCCATCAACACTCTGGGGTCACTAGGGAGGGTGGTGATAGCAGTGACATCTTCAGAGCTGCTCTACAAGCTGCATTTGTACAAAATGTACTGTTAATATTGAATCATTCTTAAGATAAAAACCAGAAAAACTTCCAAGAAACTTTTGGTCTTTAAAAGTCTAATGCAATTATTACTTTTTTTGACTACATCAGCTTCACAGTGCTTCTCTATTTGCGTGGAACAGCATAATCTCTGAAAACCACACCCAAGCAATTCCAGTATTTCTGCTAATGTGTGTACACTTTACTTCTGTAACCTGAACTAGCATGTTCCCAGCTAGCTCAGGTATTTCTACATGGCACTTCATGGGATAAACACATCCCAGTTGCCCCTAGGCCAATGTCCTGTGTTATGACAGCCACTTATACCTACTGAAAGCATTTCCTTTGCCCAGGTCCTGCTGAGTTGCCACTCTGGGTGCTGGATAGCATGAAGGCACTGCAGAAGAACAGACATTGAAAGAGGCCTCAAAGATCCCATACATGAGAAGAAATAAATAGGAGCCTATAGAGGGAAGAGGAATTAGTATGTTTGAGGGAGCCCTTGAGCGAAGGTGGTTAACAGGCTGTGAAAGCTGGGATGTTATTATACTGAAAACTGAAATACACCTCAGATCAGGACAGTGCTTCACAGATCCCACAAGTTGTCATGACACTGACTGTAGCTCTAAGATGCGTGACAGGAAAACTTTTACATCCTTCATCTTTCTATTCCTAGGTGCTTACCATTTGGTGAGCTAAAACTGAGGTAAACATATCCATTGAAGAATATGCTCTTCTCTCATAGAGTTTTTGTCTTCCCATTTGGATTGATTAGTACGTGGATGTTTTCAGGAACCAAGTGAAAACTAGATGTGCTTGTCTATGCTGCCAGAAGTTAATCTGTGATAAAACTCCAGGAGGAAAACCCCCCAACCAACCAACAACCAAACAATGGACTTGCAACACGTCTGGATTGGACTCGGCCTTTCAGTGTGCAGTGTTAGTCTCTCCAAAAGCTAACATTGATTCAGAGTATCTACTGCAGAGCCAAGAGCTAAACCACATGGTGGGGGAGGGCAGAGGGAAAGGTGGAAGCAAAAGGAAGACTGTGTGCATTATTCAGCCTTCAACATTGCTGGCATTCATCAGGCAATGCCCTTGGCTTTGGGAAACCACCACAAGCACAGCTCCTGTTCAGCAGAGTGAATGAAAGGGCATCTCACAGGGTCTGGATGTGAGACCATTAGCCTGGTGTGGAGACACTGCAAATCCTCCCCTGATAAAGCCACACCTCCTGCACATCCCTGCATCCCTGACACAGGTCATCCCTGGCAGCAGCCTTTGCTGGCTGCTCCCCTCTCCCCTGGGCTGCCCAGGGGATGCCCACAAGGGAATATCTGGGAAAAAAAGAATGATTCTGTCCCATCATTTCAAAGGTAATTCCATGAGGTTGGGTGTGGGGTTTGGAACTGGTGCACTGGCAGGAACAAAACCCAGTCATCACACTGCAGCTCTCATCAGCACCTCTTTGTTCCTGCCATGGAGGGCTGTGCTGGGGGCCCTCATTTTCTAGGATACATGGATGAAAAGGGCATCTCAGTAAGGCTGTTGAGCAAGCTAAGAAGGGACTCAGGATTAAAACCAGGTCTCTAGATTCATAACCTTACCCCTGGACAACACACCCTCTCCAGAGTAGCTTTTTATGCTCCTACGGATGGAACAAAATCAGTCAGCAGCAGGTTACAGATTCCTCTGCTTGTCAGTAGCCTTGCTGAACCAAACTCCAGTGTCGTTCTGAATTAAAAAACATCTTCAGCAGGTCTTCAGCATCACAAAGCCCTGAGTAGCTTCAACCTGTGAGTGCCCAGCAACCAGTGCGCTGACTGACACTGGTTCACTGGTGGACAAGTAGCCATTTCCGGACAGGTTGTTTTAGCTGCCAGCTTCAACTCTGCTAAACATTTAAACACAGAAACTGCTCACAAACTTTTAGTGCTTTGTGGGATTACTTGTGTGTCTTAAGGTCCCTTCCTGAAGCATTTTGTATCAGCAGCCCTGCAAACTTGGGCTTGCCAAGCCCATCCGCAGATAAACCTCATCACTTTCAGAGCAGTTGTGTGGGTGTAGCTGGAAGCAGTCCAAAGCAAATCCCAGCTGAATTGCATAATTCTGGTGTAAAACAAAAATAGATGGGGTGGGAAGAGTTTGTGGCGTTTAGGTAAAGTAGAGGAGGGTAACAGTGCATGAGAGAAAGCATGTTAGACATAAATATGAAGTGAGCATAAGTCAAGTGAGAGACTAAACAGAATGCTGTGCATCCAAAGAATAAAACTGCTTCTTTAATAGTAAAATAAGCTTGGAAGTTCAGGCTTCCCCACTCTGACAGGATAAGTGGTTACTGCAGGTTGGAAGGATGTCAGGAAGGCTCTAGTTCAGACTCCTGATCAAATCAGTGCCAGATATGATGCCTTATGGCTGCAACAGCAGAGAGGAGGAGAATGAAGAGGAAGGAATAGAGATCAAAAAGACTGAGGGACTTCATTTCTCTTTCTCAGAGACCAGATGAAGTAAAACACGTAACTTCTGGCTGAGACAGCCCAAAAATCATTGTCAGTGGTATCCAGCTGGGATTTCACCATTACAGTCCTGAGCAGGTGCTCTGGTGGGATGCCTGTGGGAGACACTGTTGTGAGTGCTGCACTGGAGATGGCCTTGCCCTCACACAGCCTTGCATTGCTCTGACACACTGACAGCAGCAGGTAAATGATACTGGACAGATTCTTTCCTTTCCCCTCCTGCTAAGAGACATCACAGTTTGGACTCGAAACCCCAGGGAAGTTTGCATCTGTCCCCTGCCTGAGTGCCTCAGTGTTCTGCAGCTCCATACACCCCAACACACTCTGAGGAGCCCAAGCCAGGGAGGAATCCATCTGAGCTCCAGCTGGGCTAAGGGACACTAACAGATGCACAGTACAAATTATTTCTTAGCACCCGTGCTGTGATTGCTAATTCTGTCCAGGATTTCTAGGCCAGTAAGGGATAATTATTCACATAGCCATGAGGATTCTGGGCTGGATACACCAGGGCTGTGGAGTCTCTGTGTCCCAAACACATGCCTGTTTCAGCAGCTAAGCAGAGGCTGGCTTGGTCAAACTACAGCTTTGAAAATATTCACACACCCCCTCACATTCCCAAAGATTGATTTTCTTTTTAAAGTGCTTTTGTGGTACTTTTGAGTCCTTAAAAAGATGTGATATTCAGAAACAACTTGGCACTTTCTGAATATTGGGCTAGTAGGGCAAGAAATCCTCCTAGGTTGTTCACCCAGACTTCTGATCATGTGGGAAAGCATCTAAGGCCCATGAAGTGTCTGAGTGACAATAACCCACAAAGACAGAAGAGGTGAAACCTCTTGAGCTTGAGGTGAAACCACACTTTCTGTTAACAAGTGTTTCAGCTGGGATGGGGAATAATAGGACTCTCAAAAAATGAACATTTGGGAAAAAATAATAAAAATTATGGGTTCTGGAAAGGCAGCCTTACATCAGAAAAGGCCATCATTTTAGAGTGATTTTGTAGCTTCTGCTTCAATCACAGCTCATGAAAGATACCTCAATCCTATTCGTTTCAGTGTAAATACCTAAGAAGCACCTATTTGCACTTCTAAAATGTCTAAATACTTTTAACATCCTAGCCCTTCAGATTAGGCTGGAAAGGCTGTGAACTGAATGTACCCAGCTGTTGCCATACTAAATATACTGGTCTGCATTCTGCAGGAGATTGAAACTCACATTAAAAAACAACAAAACAAAAATCAAAACTAACAAAAAAGCTAACAGAAAAACCCAGAGGTAATTAAATGTCAGCAGTGCTTGGAAAACATTATAACTTAAATGCACAAAGTTAGGTAGCCACGAAGGAAAAATTGCTGGTGCTGGGTTCCTCCTAGGAAACAAGTAGAGTTTTCCACCCAGGAAAACACAAACGATTATCAACACGTCAACAGAAGATCGTGATACTGATGCAATTCCGTGTCTGTCAGTTAGTTTCTGTTCTGCCCTGAACAGAAGGATGATGTTGATGTCATGCTTGTCGCTAGCTAAGAAGTGTGGTGAGAGATGTGCAGCAGTGGGGCAGTGCTCAGGTGGTTTCCAGCAGGGCAGAGGGGAGAGCTGGCAGCAGAGCTGTGGGGAGGGCTCTGAACACAGCCCGCTGCTGTAGTTCACGTTGTGTTGTGCCAGAGGTTGGGGGGCTTTCCTTAGCATTGTTGTTGCAAATAATTAGTGTTTAAGAACAATAACAGGAAGTGCTCTTTTCCTTCGGAGTCGTAGCTGCAATTAGCTATCACACAGTGCAATTACTGCCTCGTTTTGATCGGTCTCTATGAGCCCCAGGAACATCAAACACCAACCCGGGGGCATTTCCACCAACCAGCCTCTGACTCCTCGCAGCAGGCACTGGGTGAGCCCTGCTGCCTCCATTGGGTGGGCCCGTAACCCACGGCCTTGTCCTCACAGCTCACAGAAAACCCACCTCAGTTCCCTCTGCCTGAATGATGCTCTCCCTTCACAAGGGGGGAGAGAAAGGGAATAATGGAGATGGACTTAGGGATTTAATGAAAATAATAGTAAAGTGCAATATATACAAATAGATGCAGAGCCCCACACAGACTCCAGCAGCCCCCAGAGTAAAGTGGAGGTGGTCACAGCGATTTGAATACATTGGACACTTTCTGTGTGCACTTCCACTTAGCATGCCAGGAGACTTTTTTTCTTGTGCTTCTCACAGAAATCTCGGCACCACTTGACTTTCAGCAGGATGCTTCTCTTCCTCATCAGTGCTCCTGTTTATACATTTTCATGTAATCAGGCTGAGAAATTAATGTCTCATGAGTCAAAACCTCCAAGCCACAATATCCAAACTGAGATCATCACTCCTTAATTCTCTTCCTAGTGCTTCTGCAGTTGCCCATGGGGCCTGTGCTGCCCCTCAGTAAAGCTGTGAAGTACCCCCAGGCCTGCCCACATGCTGCTTCTGTGAAGGGAAGCGTGAGAATCTGAGTGTGAAAAGACCAACAAATTTACATTTCTAGGCTTCTACTTTGGGTTCCTCTTTTGATGTTGACTTCTCTCCTGAAAGCTGAAAGGACTGGTTTGTCTTTAGTCTCTGGTACAGTTTTGCTTAAATTAGAGGTGATTTATTTGGGAGTTTTTGATGTGGCTTGTTTCTTATGACCTGGACTGAGTCCTCAAAATTCATTTTCTGTAGATATTTGACTCAGATTCAAAGACCTCTATGTTTAAAAAAGGAGAAATTACAGAAGAGTGGTGAAGTTTTATATCATGATCCTCACATCATTATCCTCCTTCCCAGTTCTCCATCTCTTTACATAAAGGTGTTCACTTCTCATCCTCATGCCAAGGCTGTTCCTCATTCCTATCACACATTCCTTAATTTCATGGAAGTACTGAGAAAAATACTGCAGACTTTTCATGGGCAGAACTATTGAAACCAGTGAAATGTTACCTGAGTAGGGTCTGAGAGCTTGGAGCTCCAGTAGTAGCTCAAAGAAAAGGAAAAAAAAGTCACTGAAAAACCAAACCACTCTGTATTCCTACTCAAACATGATGGGGCTGGGGGAGGAGAAAGGCTGAGGCAGGGGTTTAGTGGGGTTACAGCTAGAAAAAATGCTGTTTGGTGTTGCTGCCAATATGAGCATATGGAGTTTCAATTTGTGGTTTCTCTCTATGCAGTCCATTCTGAAGCTGGAATTTAAAACAAAATACACATCTCCCTGCCTGACTGTGTATATAACAATTTGTCGCTCCTTGGCGGGAAATTGGAACTATTTTTAGTGTTCAGAAGGAGTCTTCTGTCCCCTCCCTTCACCTCCCTCTCTCCCTTCTGCTTCCAAATTACTCTTTAATCAGCCTTACAAGATTGTTAGAACTTTCCAGACACTTGAAGTAAGGAAAATACTGTCAGGAAATTAATAATTACGGAGGAATGGAGCTATATTTTAATTTCCTGGCCCCTTTGGAGTTAAACATAGAGTTGGAGCCATTTGTCACAAGGTTGAATGGAGCAGTTACCTGCAGAGTCACTCTGATGAGCTCCATCCAGGAGCAGTGCTCCTTATGATCTATGTCAGGAGAACCTGGAAATCCTCCTGAAGCCAGAGCACTGGGGCTTTCCATCAGTGGCTGAAATGAAATCCCCGCCATGGGGAGGCTGGCAGCAGAGGTGGTGTGGCACCCTCCAGAAGCACAGGTTTTGTTAGCAGGGCACCAGCAGGGAGGCCTCTGGCCATCCATACACTGAGCCCCTGCATGGGAGAGCCAGCCAGGATTGCCTGGGCTCACCTGGGCTCACCTGGTGCTGGATTGTCACCCCTCATTCGCTCTGCTGAGGTGTCTGACAGCATGCTAGAGGCAGCACGGAGTCAGGGCAGTGATTTCCCTTCTCACCCAACTAGTGATTACAGATGGAGGCTTAGGGAAGCATATAAAGACAAATCATTTTGTCTCCCTGCAAATTCCTCAAGCTCTAGGAGTCTGTGGCCTTGGGTTTCCTAAGCTGCTGACTGTGCTCTCATGCTGTAGTTGTTTCTTCCCCTGCAATTTGCTCTAGCCACTTCTTGAACCTTTGTAGACTTCTAGCCTCCACAACATCCTGTGGCAAAGAGATACTCAGTTAATTTAGTGTTGCATGAGGAAAAGCCTCCTCTTCTTGGATTTAAACCTTCTGCCTGTGAGTTTTATGTCTGACTTCCTTAAATCTTGAATTAGAAAAGAGAAAATGACAAGAAGACATTTCCTAATTGCCTTCTCCATCTCTCCCAATTTCATAAATCAGATCTATTTATTCCACTCTTGTGTGAGTGCCATTCCATACCTTGAAAGACTCTATACTTTTTCTAGCTCTACATTACGCAATAAAAGATTTTTAGGTAGCTGTAACGAATATTCTTAATTAGGCTTCTGTAGACAGAAACACTAAACTGGCTCTTAGATCACAATACTTCTTACCTGCTTTTTGTTTTCATATAGTGTAGATCTGGAGAGCATTTGTGTGCCCAATAGTGTGCTGATGCAGGGTTTTTTAATGTTTCTAATAAGACGTGTTCATCCACAGACCTTGTTTGTCTGCTTCCACTTTTAACTACAGTAGAATTTCTAACACGTTTTTAAGTTGCAGAATCTGGAACAGTATACACTATTCAAGATGCCTTTGAGCCATAGATTTACAAAGTTGCATAAGGATGTTTTATTTTTTGTTCTCTGTTCCTCTCCAAATAACTCCCCAATTCAAGCGAGGGTTTGGTTTGTTTTTTTTGACTGCTACTGAATATCAAATTTCTACTGCCTGCCATCCTTCAAAGATCCCCTTCCTAAAGGGTAATGTCTGCGAGCACATCTGAGGAGGATATCATTATGTATGGTAATTGAGGTGGGTTTTTTCCTTAGGTGCATTACCTGTGATTTATCAGCGCTGAATTCCATCTGGCATTTTTTCATCAGTATTTCAGAGCTGATTTATTGCCTCTGCAAATCTTCATAGCGAGCTGTCATCTTTGCCTCGAGTGGTCCTGTCCAGGCTGGTGAGCAAGCTTTGTACTTTCACCAGACACCCGTGTCATTTGGATGTGTGTTGCACAGCCAAGCACAAGCAGTGGTTATGTTGAAAGCCCACTGGCAAACGCTGAGGAGCAGACCATTCTTTCCAGCTCATTGTTTCCTATCTTTCAGCCAGGTATGTAGGTAGAGATTTTACCCAGCTCACAGCAGGTTCTCTAGCAGGCTTCAGGGAGAGACTTTGCTGATTGCATTTAAGTGATCCAGACTTTCTCAATCACATCTCCATGCTGTACTTGATGACTCCTTCAGAGAGCACCAGCAGGTTTATATGCCTGTTGCAAAGACTGATTGGCATATTTCCCCATAAATGAAGAGATGCTATTTATTCACGTGTCATGATCTTCTATATCTTTATTACAAGCTCTATCAACTTTCTTGGCACACATTTCTAACTCGTGTGTTTCTCTGTGGAGAATTTTATTTAAAATGCCATCAACTTTTCAATTTTCCACTTCTTTAATACAAAAGCAGGTTTAAATAAGAGATTATCTACCATAGCCAGAAGATCCATTATTTCAAACTTGCCTTTCTTTAGAACCCTTCAGTGAACAGTATGTGATGCTGCCAATTTCTTTCTCCTGGTATTTCTTAATTTGTTCAGTTTTTGACACTTGAAGCTGATGCAGCCAAAGTATGCATTAAGGTCTCATGGTGAATAAAAATAGGCAGTAAAAAGTCATTTTTATGCTATTACGTTTTCTCACTGCTACTTTCACACCTCCACTATCTACTGGTCTGCATAATCTCTGTAAGGCATTCAGAATAATAGTCAAATAATAATTATTAATTATTTAATGCATTTTTAAAGTTGTTCCCAAACTCCTTTTCAGATTTGTCTTTTTGTATCTCCATATTGAATCTACTGGGTATTGTTCTCTTCTTTTTTTCTTAATTTGAACACAGCTTCACCATTTTTAGGAATGCATCTTCCTTCTTTTAATAGCCTTCCTTACTCTGTTGCTGATCTATCCCATATTTTGCTTATTTCTTTGGTCTCCGCACACTTCATTTTGATAGGCAGTATGCATTTGATCTGAGCCATCAGTAAGAAGGAATTCTCACAATTCTTTCATCTTTAAATGATCTTTTTGCTAGCTGGTGTTTCATGCCTCAAATAAACTGGATCAAGCATGTCCCTCACCAGTTGTCTCCCAGCCAATGCAGCTTTTATAATTCTTTTCTTAGCTTATCAGTCTATCTCTACATTTTTGTTGCTTTTATTTGAGTTCCTGCAGCTACCTGTGAGGACTTGTATTCCTGATTAATCTTATGCTGACATTCAGCTCTGCTTCTGAAAAATCCTATGAAATCCAGGTAGGGTCTCAGCAAGTTTGAATAGACATCTACTGAGAAATGCCAAGCTCCAGGATGGCTCAGGTCCCTGCACTCTGTTTGTGGCTGCAGAGAGTATCACAATGCCGCATCACCATAAAAATAAATCTAAGACAACATCTGAATTTACTCTCTTTCCAAATGTCATGCAAAGAGATGTCTCAGCAAGGGCAGTTTGGCCTAAGCTTTGCACTGGAGCAAGCAGTATGTGGTGCCGAAAAACCCAGCTTTGTTTGTTTGTTTTTTTCCTGCGTGCCTTTGTTCCTACCTCTCCAATCAGTGTGTATTCAGTTGTACTTTCGGAAGTAAACAATGACGGGAGGGAGGAGAGTGGAGGAAAGGGCTGATGTGGGCCTAGCAGCCTGGCTCAGGCCTGCGGAAGGCCTAGGCCCCTGTCGCAGCCAGCGAGGCCTTCGGTGCCTGTGTGCTGCTGGCAGTGCTGGGCTCAGGCCTGCGGAAGGCCTAGGCCGCTGTCGCAGCCAGCGAGGCCTTCGGTGCCTGTGTGCTGCTGGCAGGGACACGGGGACTGGCCTCAGCATTCTGCCTGAAACACCCTCCCCAGCACAGCAAAAAGGGGAGCTTCAGCTTACACTGGAAGTGTAACATCTAACAAACTAGAGTGTTCAAACGGGGAGAGGAAAAAACAGAAATGTTTCTAGCAAAAGTGTCGGGGCCAGCTGTCCTGGCACAGGTGTCTTGGGAAGGTAGGTGCATTTCTCATTCTGAAGTACTTAGGAGGTTTTTCATCTCAGCTTGTGCTTAATGTCTGTGAACCATGTAGCTTTAAAATAGGGCAACTCAGAGACTACTACTGGCAACTCGAGGGACAATAAATCCCCACAATGTGATGAAATTCACCCTGCAGTGTTCACAAACATAGGTCAGCAAGAGGCTAAATGGATTCATAGGGTTTGGCAAGGGAGATGGAAACTCTGAAGATTACTGACGGGCTAAAATCATAATATCAAGAAATTACTCTTTTGAGTATCCATGGAAAGTGTAGAGCAAATTTCTGGAAAATGAACTTTAATGTGAAGCAGCCATCTATCCAAAGTCTGGATTTGTGGTTCAGCTCAGCTTTGCTGAGTCTGTAGGAACACAGATTCTAATGTGCAAGTGCAGGTTCCCTCACCAGCTGTTAGCTGTGCCGGGTGCAGATACTCGTGGTGTTGGATGAAGCACAGGAGCCATGAGCTGTAAAATGGCGCTCACTAAGAGATAATCAGCTTCAGAAAGGATTGGAAACACCTGAATTTCATATTGACTTAAGCAATAAGCAGCAAGGGCTTTAAGTCTATTTCAATGAAGTTTCAAGGCTGTCACTTTCTATGATTAAATATCATTCCTGTTCAATATGCCAAAATTTTCAGCCTTATATGCCTGAAGTCAAGTCGTGTCACCGGTGCCTGTGTTCCCAACACCTCCGAGAACCGGAACTGCCTTCATGTAAGAACCCAAATACTGATTTTTAGGTGTCAACATACCTGTTTGCAAATGAAGGCGTATGCTTCTAACACTGTTGTTTCCCTCGTTAGGGAGGAAACTTACTGTTAATACCAGGGCCAAACTGTACAAAGTGAATCTGTGCAAGAACTCGGCAAGACCACATCAGGGCTCTGACAGGAAGGACCTAAAGAAAGGAATTAGCAGAGTCGGATGTGGTGCTTTCTGACAGACAGCCAAACCTAAGAGGTCAAAATAAGAAGCCAGTGTAAAAATAGATTTCTGCTGAAATTGAAATGCACATAATTCCCATTTCTATCACTGCACCCTGGATTAAGCAACTATAGTGTATGACAGTTTATAAATCCAAAAGCCCTGGGCTCAGCGAGCCGCCCATTTCACCATAAATAAAATCCTGTTAAACAAAGCTGCAATGCAGACATTTATAGTGATATTATCCCCTCTTTCTTCCCCAGAGGCACAGGGAGCTGCCTGAACTTGCCCAGTGGTACACCTCCGAGGACCTGTTTGGGAGCACCATACATCTGTACCACCCCAGGCAGCCATCCCAGCTACATCTCACTGCAGATTTCCCTGTTTTCACCCCACTCACCACCTTGCCCAGTTTTTAAGAAGAAGGCAATAAATACTCTTCAGCCTGGAAGGGAATGGTTCCCACTGCACAAGATGGACTGTCAGAAGTGCACAGGATCCCTTCTCTGTGTGTACGAGGCTTTGCTCCTGCAGACCACATAACCACAGAGGTAAGTACCTGCTTCCTGAGGTGGGCGAGCAGATGTCTTGCTACAACAGTGTGAGAACCTACCGTTGAAAATTCAGCCTTAAAATGCTGACCTGTGCTGAAAGTAACCTTGACAGACTGTGGAGGGAGAGGCCTTGTTTTGTCACCTAGCTGTTCTGCTGGCAATTATTCAGCTGGCAACTAAGCTGCTCCTTCCAACCTGTCCCTTATTGCCTGGGTGGGGACAGTAATTGGGAGTGAAGTCACTCGTTCCAAGTGCCTCATATTTAACCTGATCCTGACTTCCAGGTCAGGCATCTCCAGAATTAAATACTCTACAAATAGAAGGTACTTAACAATGCTTTTGATGAAGTATGATCCAGAAGAATTTCCAGCTCTGTGCCTAAAAAGTGCTCTTTGAGGGTCAGCAATTTTCTAGCCTTGTTTTCATCAGTGTGTTTAAGACATGCTTAGTGAGCTGCTGGTATCAAATCATAATTCTTTACTCAGCTCCACCCCTCACTATTGCTAGAATGCACCATAGAGGGGGACCACTGCTCAGATGTTTCCCTCTGAAGAGCAGTGGACAACTCATTGAACCAGAAGTTGATCCACACGAGGACAGAGGGCTGAACAAGGCCCCTGGAAGTGCATCTGTGTTATCCCAGGGGACATCAGGTTTCTATTTGCCCACAGTGGCTTTTTAATCTCTTTTCACACCAGATATGGGAGGCAGCAAAGTGGCAGCTTTACCAGGTAAGATGTCAGTAGGACTCACAAGCTGTAGGTGGCACTGGGAGTAATTAACACCATCTTCACTCACACTTTGTGCCCGTGCCCAGGGAACAGGTGCCCAGGCTGACACTGAATGTCCCCTGGGCCTCCCATCTGTGGGAAAGGAGTAAGGCACAGAGCCTGCAAACCCTCTACCCTGCTCTGTCATCCCCAGAAGGTCACCACTCCTCTCTCATCAGCTTGAAAATAAGGGGGCACAAATTGCTGCTGAAGTGGGGCAGGCAGAGGCGTGGGCACAGTGCTTCTGAGGTAAGTGCTGAGGTGGTGTGGCTCTGGCAAGACCTCAGAATGTACAGCAGGCTAATATAGGCCCC
This sequence comes from Ceyx melanurus, assembly GCA_024611195.1. Taxonomy (NCBI): domain Eukaryota; kingdom Metazoa; phylum Chordata; class Aves; order Coraciiformes; family Alcedinidae; genus Ceyx; species Ceyx melanurus. The sequence continues at coordinate 42,212 of JANHGL010008739.1, forward strand.
TCTTTTCTCCAGAGCCACCTCAGAAGCAGCTATTGATTCTTAAAGCAGTAATATTCATCTGGCATCTCATTCATTCCAAGTTAATTGCTTAAATGGGTGGAAAAGGAAATTTGTGAAACGAAATGTGCTGCTGCATCAGTCATAAAGGAAACTTCGTCCCTATTAAGCTGGAAATGCTTCCCAAAGACAACACATGGGCTTTACTGTGCCCAGGCACTTCAGTTCAATTCTTCAGTGGGGCCACTGTTTCAAGAGAGCATTACTAACTCGGTCACAGCAAGCTTCTGTGCTTCAACTTCCCAGTCACTCGTTTACTCTTCACGATGGTTTCCCCTGCAGCTTAAAAATATGACCTTGGAAAGAATCACTAAATAAGTAAATACTGGAGTCTAGCAGGATTTTCTGCCTAGATCCAAACACTGGCACAGATTGAAGCCTTGCAACTCCGTCCTATCTGCTAAGGAGACTTCTGTTGGTATTAAGTGGCATATTGTTTGGAGAAATAACACATTTTCGTTCGGCTAGGAGAAAACATTCCAAATAAGCTGCTGGTCAGACAGATTTTTATGCGTGTCAGCAGCTTGGGAAGAGGAAGGAGAACGGAGCAGTTCAATTTTAAGTGTTTCTCTGAAGAAAAGTTCCAGTTTACATTACCATGAATTTCTTCTTCAGAGTGCTTCTCATTTTCAGGATGCAATTTTGTGCTTCCTTCTCACAGCAGGCTCTTTTCACAACCTATACAGCAGTGCTCCTTTAAGAACTGGCAGCTTCACCTCTCTAAATAAAGCTACTTTAGTACCTGCGTTCACTCCTTGTATATACCACTGCTACCACACAAAACTACTGTTCTGCAGAGATAATAGCACGACAGTTCTTTATTTAATAACTGAGAGCAGTTGACATCTTTTAAAAAGACCTTTTAATGTTGTATTTTCATTATTGGTTTTTACTGTTGTTTCCACCTATGACCCCCACTGTTAGGCAAGTCTGGTTTCTTTTCCCTGAATGGAAGGCCTGTGGATGGTTTGAGCAGAGTTCAAGGTGTTGGCCTGGGGTGCCATCTCGGTATCTGCTGCCATCAGCTTCCTGTGCCTGTGAGAAATCTTGTACAGAAAGAAAATGCAAACATTCAAGTGGGATTTCAATCCTCTAAGGAGCACTGTCTGCTCCTCAGCTCTGGTCCTGCTGTGTGACGAGCCATATAATGACTCCTCACACCTACCAAGAGACTGGAGGAGCCAGTGCAGCCAACCACTGACAAAACAGAGACCTGTTCCCACACTGCCATGGTCCTCGAGGCTCTCCAGCTCAGTGGCAGCAGGGTAAGCCATGTATTGCCATCTCCTGTGGGTGCCCAGCCTGAACACCTTCTCTCCAGGGACCTGCTGTGGCCTGGCAGTTCACCATTTTGCTGGAGAACACCAACTACAAGGGCCTGCCCCATTTAATTTTTCAAGCTTTCTCCAGCTTTCTTTTTTTTTTTCCTTTTATTTATTTTCTTTTTTCTTTTTTTTTTTTCCCTTTTTTTTCTGTGAGGGAATACCATATTGTTTTGTTTGGGCTTCTGTTTCAGGGCTGAGTTACAAGCCACTCTAGAGTTGAAGTCTGCAGGTGACTGACTTGCAATGATGGCAGGGTTGATCCAAAAAGTCAGAAAAAAAAGTCAGGAATTCCTTGAAAGTGACAGAACAAGCTCGGTGCAGCTTGGTGCAAGTCTGTAGCTGTGGATTCAGTAGCCTTCCTTCAGGCATCAGCAAAACAGGCAATTACTCTTTAAACTTGGTATTCTCTCATGTCCTGCCTGGAGGAGCATTTCAGCTCTTTCTCAGTGCTGCAGCACTGCAGTGCTCTGGAAGGAGGCTCCTGCAGCAGGCAGGTGATGACAGCCACGTGTGGTGCTCAGGGTGGGAACTGCTGGGTCACTGGCTGCTTGAGGTCACACAGTTCAGCCCTGAGATGGTGGAGGCTCTGCCCAGAATCCTGGGCTGCAGTGCAGCATTTCACCCTCTCAGGGAAGTGTCCAGTGAAGCTTGAGAGAGGAAGGTCACTAGGTGTTCACTCAGGAGTGTGTTTGTGATTTGGCCGAGGAGATGTTTCCGGAAATGAGTGAGCAGTGCTTGCTCCCTGTGCATCAATGCTCTGAGTGTTGTAAATGGCCATCAGGGCATCTCCATTTCAGAGGAGCAGCAGACAAGTTCCACAAAACATTGGTGTCCAGAGGAGCCTGTGGTGAAGGAGCCCTCTGAAGAGCTATTAATGGAGCCAAACAGAAAGCCTTGTGAGAACACTTCAGCTTTCATAAGTTTTCTACCCCTGGGGAGATGTGTGAGCAGGGAGCTGAAAGATACAGCAACACTGGTGTTTGCCTCTTGTGTGCCATGGTGTCAGTTATCTGCTGCTTGATAAATGCAGGAGCTGTACTCACTGACTGCTACCATGATGACATTTCACTTTCTTCATCTGCTGTGGTTCTGGCAAGAGATAAATAACTAACATGTGAAGTTATTAGCAAAACCAGTAGCTGGATCTTAGAATTTCAGGGCTGTACTTGGATTTAACTGATCTTTTTCCATGAACAGAGCACTCTTTGCCTTCAGATTTTAGGATTAGGTCAAGTACCAGATTCCTGAATGAAAGTGCCCACCCTCCCAAGGTGCTGGGTTTGTTATATGGAGGCTTTCTTGAAAGTGTTCCAGTCCATCTGCTTTCCAGAGATGTTAGAAATAGATCTAGAACAACTAATGTCTGGGCTCCAGGACAAAGTGGGAGTCTCACAATCTCAGGTGTAGTTCCAGGATTAAGGGAAGAGCACTGCAGAGCACTCCATTATTCTGCCACTGGTTTCCTTGTGCAAAAAATAGTCACTAATATATCTGGAGAAACTTGCTTTGCTTCATTGCCAGCCTGAATTAACATCTTGCTCTTAGTTCAGCCTCAGCATACAAGAGCAAGAATGAGAGCCCAACAATACACTAATAGATTCCAGAAATGCTGTACAATGTCAATAAAGTCACTGAGCCATTGCAAAAAATGTGAACTATTTGCAAAATATGATGAAGTGAAATAAATTGTTCCCCTTACAACTCAAAAAAGAAGCCCTGTAAGATGTAGGAGGGATCCCAATTATTATCTTATTAGGAAAAAAAAACACCATTGATTTTTAGTGCTGTTAAGTTGTAGCAATTTATTAGAGAGATTGTTTTACCTATAACTGAATTTGTAGCATATCATTTCCACTGAGAGCTGATTCCAGTCTCACAGAAAATCCCCCTTTGCTAACTGGTTTCATGGGCTTTCATGTAAATATTCCACACATGCTTATGATTCTACGAACACACAGTGAAAGCCATTCTCTCAGAGAATGTGAGGAAAAAGTCTAATAAACTTCATAAAAGAGTAATATATCTGATAAGAAACATCTAAGAGAAAGTAATTCCAATGTCACCTTGGGGTTATATGTCTGCAAAAACGAGATGTTTCTTTTCATTGCAGTATCAAGAATGGTATCTGCTGGAGCATCTGACACCTACAGGGACTTGGTTTCTTCCCAAGTGCAAGGAAAGAATTCTGGGCTGTTGTATTTCCACTTCTCATTATCTTGTTTCCATTTTCACAGGGCACATAGGCTGCATTTCTGGATTTACAGAGTAGATTACCTATCTCTAACCATGGCTATCACTATTTATTCAGCTTGTGAAGATGGATTTTTTATTGCCTAGGAGGGAGTGTCTGCTATTTCCATCTTCCTGAGAAAAATGGCAGTTAAGGCATAGATCTGGAATCAGCCTGTGGTCATGACATGTGATCTCACACCTCTGACCACACCAGAGATGTCAAAGAGAATATCAGCACCTCCAACCTGGTGATGGGCTTGTGCAAGAAGTTCTGAGCGTATTTTTGGTACCACTCAGAGCTGAACAGCCACAGACTGAGCAGAGAAGGCATTTGCCCAGGGCCATGCAGATACTTTCTGGAGAAGCAGGGACTTGAACCAGCTTTCCCACATTCCTTCTGTGGTTCAGTAAGAGACCAGGATGATTTCAGTCAGTAGATATTAACAGGGTTCTTCATCTGACCCTGCTCTCACATTTCACAGTGTTTAACTGTGCTGCTGTTTGTTTACCTGCTCTCTACAGGCATGCTCACTATTTCCCACAGAAAACTGGGACTTTATTTTACCATTTGTGAAAGATCTGCAGGGTCTGGAGCAGAATGGTCAGACTGGCACCAGGTTGGTAGTGCACATTCAAGTGGCCTCTGCAGATCTCTGCTTACTCACCAAGTACATTGCTGGGACATGCAAATGTCCATTTTCTTTTAGGGGTTCTGATTTAGAGACATGTAAGCCCTGCTCTGTCCTTTCCTGGGCTATAGGAGTGATGTGTTCTTGCTGTCTTCAGGATATCTCGCTGGGAAAATCCAGAAGCTCCTAATTATCTTGGATAATTTTGGTGTAAGCCACACTCTAAATTGCAGACACTGTGCTCACTTAAAAATGCTTTCAGTTTCTACAGTGAAGATGAGTGTTGCTCAAATACAACAGGAAGAACAGAGGAAAAAAAATAGTTATTTCTACAACTTTCCTGAATAGGTAAATTCTAGAACAGGTCTCCCATTTCTCTTCTCTGAGAGAGAAGAAAAGGCTTTGAAGGATTCTAGGCACCGTCCTCATTTATGTGCAAAACAAATAGTTCTAAAACTCTTTTGATTTATCTGCACATCACTACTTGCAGTGATTTCAGTCTGAGGTTAACATTTCTGTGTCAGCAGAGATTGTGGGTATATTTGTGAGGTGGAAGACAGAACAGCAGTAACACTGTCTGCCTCTTTATTAATTATCTGATAAAACATTGCTGGTGAAAAAAACACCCTCTACACAGTCCTGACACTGAATGCCCTTTTGTGTGGGAGCACTTTCACTAAGGCTTCCTGGTTCCAAATATTTTTAGAACAGTTCCTGGTATTTCCCTACTTAAATCTCATATATGTCATAGCTCACAAGCTTCCCCCTGTGCTCAGCTCTCCTCGATGGCAGAGTTTCTAAGGACACTGGTTTATGAGACAAACTGGCATCTGTGTCCCCTGTAAGAAATGATAGTCAGGAGAGAGGCTTCTGTGGTGGTCACTCAGGTACAGCAGAATTCACATTCCCTGCCTGCTGCTGGAAAACTGCAGCATTCCCTCCTAGAATATCTTCTGCTCGTCCTACAGGAGAGGTGTTTTATGCCAGCACATACATCTTTATGTAAAATACCAAATCATTCATCAGCTCCACCCTCCTGCAGATGACCAGGCACATGTGCAGAGTGGCACTGTGTGAGCTGTGGTGCTGCTCTGGCTCCGAGCCTGGCCCAGGAGCTGGTGGATGCTGTGAGGAGCTGCTCCTCTGAAAGCAGTGCTGTGACTTCCCAGGGAGGAGCACCCACAGAGGGCTCAGGAGGGTTTCTGGGCAGCAGCCAAGGGAATCCCTGCTCACATTTCCACCACCGCAACCCCAAAGCGTGTGACAGAGCAGCGGGCACACTGGCACCAGTGTGACACAACTTGTGCATCTGCACACAGCAGTGCCTTCCCGGTGGGCACGAGCACGAGCTGCCTGGGAAGGGTTTGGCCCATAGCTCATGGAGCTTGTCCTCATTCCCCCTCTGGACCTGCTCTCCTTGCAATTCAGCAGAGGCAGCCCAGTAGCTCAGCTTGGCTGCTGAGAGGAGGCAGAGCAGTGTGGAAACACTGCCTGGCACAGGAGAGCCCTCTTGGCTTCCCGAGGACAGCACACGCTCACAGCCAGGATGTGGAGAGGCTTTTGTTCACTGACAGAAATCCCTTGTGCTGACAGCCCCTGAGCAGGGCTGGGGCTCTTGTGGCTGCAGTAGGAGACTGGCCCAGACAACACTCTGCAGCAAACAGTCCTCTCCGAAGAGTCAAGGCTGGAAGTCAGGCCTTCCAATATTAAAACCAAACAAAACCACATTAATACAATGAGCTGTGAATGCTGCTGCTTGAGTGTGCTCTCCCTTCAGAACCTCCCAGAGAAGGTCTCAGGAGAGCTCACTTCAGCCCAGGGGTGGCTCCTGACCTGCTCTGTACAAATGGGCATGATTCTAGGTGTACAAATGCATTGTCTTGTACAAACGTGCATTATTCTAAGTGTACAAATGCATTGTCTTGTACAAATGTGCATTATTCTTGGGCAATGAACTGGTCCTTGCAGCAGGTCTGGGAAGTGAAGCTGCTTTCTCCACAGCACACTGGGGCTCCCAGTGTCAGAGAGCAGCAATCCCACGGGGGCTGTAGAGCAGCCAGGCTTGCTGTGCCTCAGTGAGCGTGGTGATGTCAGTCACCTCTCCTCTGGCAATGCCATGATCTTCAGGCAGAGTTCTCTGCTGACAGGCAAGAAAACAAGGTGTCCACACAGCCCCTCTCCTGGGTCACTCTGATGGGCTGTCCTCTTCACGAGCCGCTACTTCCATGAGCAGATGGACCATAAACACACCAACCAGCTCTTCACATCCCTCAGGATTGCTGTGGGTAGAAGAGCCTGAAGTCAGATTGTGCTGAAGTTTCTGACAAAAAGTACTATATTTTACAAGCTAATTTTTTTCTAATTTCTTCTCAAATTAACTTCAGACCATTTGAAAAAAAAAAAAGAATGACTCAAATGTCACTTTTCTCTGTGAACTCTCATACGTTCCAGCTTCTCCAGAGCAAGTATTCTCTGAAAAGGTCACAAACACAGGCATAATAAAATCCCTAGCTTATTTCCAGCACTTTCTCTTCAGGCAGGCACGGGGCTCAGTGCTGCACCACTGCTGCTTATTTCACTGCAATGGTTTCGTTTCTATGCCCTGTCTTTGGTAATTATCTTCAGTTGAGTTAATTATTACTGGATGTTAATTTCTGTAGTATGACTAACCCTCAGAACTGAAGAAGAGCAAGACAAACATAAAAATCAATGGGTTAAAAATTATGAGGCTAAAAGAAATAGCAATTGGTCTTCTTTTTTTTATTATTTTGCTGCCAGCTGAGCCCCCCAGCTCTCAATTTCAAGATTTCTGTAGTGCTGAGAAACTGGTAATTTCAGTGACATCCCTGTGATATCCAAACCTGAGCCCAGGTAGGGAACCTCCAGGTCTTTAAAAGAACACTTTTACCTTTTTTTTCTCTGCCACAGCAGTGTGAAATAGCATGCTGCTCTGCACTTTCAGGACATGCCTCTGCACTTGTCTTCTCTCTGTTCCACACCTATCACATTACTGCTCTTCTCCAACTCTTGGCTCACTCCTTATATCAGCTTTCATGGGAAGCTCTGCACAAACTCACCTGAGGGTGAGTAGGAAGGACCCTTCCCTGGATCTGTGGTCAGAACTCAAAGGCAGAAGCATTTTGCAGCTACACTGAAAGGATTAATTGAAATGCTGAGCCAGAACAGTAATTATTTTACCAAACAGTGCAACGTTATTCATCCAGCCCTTCCTTCTTACCTGCTGCTGATGCAGTCAAGGCCAAAGGAGCCAGGATATAAAATCCCTGCTTGTAGTTCACTGATAGTCTGCATTTTAAAAGCAATTAAAAGAGAGGTGCCTGTGATTGCTGTGTAAGAAAGAGGGTTTTCATTAAACAAATGGGTGTAATGCTTCCTCTAAAACCCTACTCCTGCTTCCCAGCAAAACAAAACATACAGGACTGGACTCACTTCTGACTCTCCAGAATGAATCCATTCACTTGAGCAGAGTTAATCCCTATTTACTCTGGGAGATCAGAATCAGACCTGTGCAGTGAGAGATGTTAGAGGTGCTTTCTCTTTGCTTTGCTGTGCTCTTATTTTTCTCTCTTCCTATTTGCAGTTTAAATGCAGGGAAAACAATCAAATCCCACAGCAGAAATGACACTGGGGTGGAGAGCAGGGAAATCTTGCAGTCTTTTTGTTTATTATTGAGTGGAGTGAGCCGGGCTTTGCTCAGTGCACAGCTCTGTCACAGCACCTTGTGTCTGCTCCTCATGCCCATGAAGCTCCAGCAGCTGCCATGGAGTCAGCACTGCAGTGAGGAGACACAGCTGCTGGTGCCCAGGACAGCAGCCACCTCCTCCTGGGTTTACAGGCTGAACTGCTGAATGATCTGCTGGCTCACACCTGCACAGAGGGATCATCACCCTTCTCTTTAACAGCCATCTCCATACATTTTGGCTCTTTCATCTACTTGAAACTCCCCTTGCAATTCAGCCACCCTTGCTGAAATTTTCCATGTTTCACTCCTGACTAAGGTGAGTTTGGATTTTTTAAGAAGCCAGAGGAAAATTCCATTGGATGCTTGTGAACCGAAATGAAGTGCCAAAAGAAAGAAACACTTCTCCTGGTTTGAGAGGGCTTCTAGCCACATCTCATTAGGGACTGCAACACCCAGCATTCAGCACAAGGGAGCTGCACACAGACCTTGTGAAGGCTTCAGCACACCAGGCAGCAGGCAGCAGAGCTGCACCTAGACATGCACAAGGAATGGCAGCTTGGAAGCCATATGAGGATGGGGCTCCTTGATGTATCTGCTCTGAACCCTATGGGAATCTGCAGGCATCCTTCTGTTGTAACAAAACAGGGGCTGAACATCAGTAATAACATCATTATGTAGGGCTGCTCTCTGGGCTCTCTGCCTGAGTCTAGCTGGCTCCCTGATAGTCCAGACACTGCAGGCTCCCTGCATGCCCCTCTCCTTCATAACACCAGCTTTCCCCAGAGAAACATTTGTCCCAGTGGCCATTCTTGTTCTGTCCCGAACTGCCAGAAACATGCCTCTGCCTCTGAACAGAGGAGAGACAAGGCTGGCAATGTTCTGCCTTTCTTGGCCAACACAGAACTAGTTAGTCTCTTTCCAGAAGGACCAAACCCTGAGGTGAGGAAGGCTTTTATAAAGAGGTTTTCATGGAAGGAGGGAGGAGGCCTATGAATGAAATAGTGAAACTGCAGAGACCTCCTAGATGTAACAAAGGAAAGCTCTCCTAATGCAGCTACCTTCATGGAAAGGATGAGGCAGACCAGTCTTGCCTGCTATTTCATTTTACTTTTTCTTCATTCAGTTTTTTTCTTCCTTTCTGACCATTGTGATCTTATTCCTACTCTTGTGTGTAAAGCTTCCTCTCCGCAGCAGTGGCAACTGACCTGGTGTGTACAGAGTAATGTTCAGCCCTCAGGAGATCTGTGGGGTAGAGCTGTTACATGTTAGGGAAGTTTGTGATGGCCTCTGTGTTGGCTGACACCCTGGGATTGCTCTAGGTGCCTGTAGAGCTAAAAGCCCAGGCTGTTGCAGGCTGAGGGTCCGTGCCAGGCTGCTGCTGGGAGCTGCAACAGCTCCTATCCTCTGAGGATTAGCACAGAGGGGGATTTGTGAGTGGTGCATGTGATATCTGTTCAGGAGGTAAACAGAGGATTTTAGTCTCCTGGGCTGTCAAACCAGCTCCTTTGACAAGCTCTAAATTCACTTAAAGCCATGTAATTTGAACGTGCTGTGGGGTCCAAGTCTGCTTCACCCTCCTACTGTGTCAATGGGCCCATTAAGGTCCAGCCAAGCTCTGTGTGGTTTGTTCATAAGCAGGCAGCACCACCCTGGGAGAGATAAGCACTCCTCTGCCAGGGCACGACAGGGCTGCCCCCTGCTCTCAGCCATGCCCTTCCAAACATGGCAGCCAGTCCTGCTATCCCTGCGTGGCGTGTCAGGTTTGCAGCACTGGGTTAACCCTCTCTTTTTTGCTCATACTAGCCTTTGAAGGGCTTTCACATTCTTTGAAGGCCATTTGTTTGGATACACCCACCCTCTGAAAGTGATGGAAAGGCTCCCACTGAATGTTGGGGGATGAATCCCCCTTTTTTTTCCAGAAGAAAGCCTATAAAAATGACAGGGAGGCAACCCTGAGCCCCTCCTAGAGCTGACTCCAGTCCCCCCCTTGAGACCCTCTTGAAGCCAAATCCCACTTCCCTAGTCCACCCTTAGCTCCCTGAGCCTTTGTGACTTTCCAAGGCCCTCATTGCTCCATCCTCTGCTTTTCTGAGTGCTCCTGCACACAGACCTCCTTAATCACTCCCCAGCATCCTTCTGCTTTCTGAGCCAGATGAGGCAAACATCTGGGAAAGGAGACATGACCCTGCCGAGCAAGCAGCCATCTCAGCACCCAGATGCTGGTGGGAAGTCAGAAGACAGGGCTATGGAGGTGTATCTCAGTCCCACTTCAACACATTTGCAGGCCTTCCCCAGCCCCTTGGTGTTGCTTTAATGTTGTTTTGTACGCCTGATGCTCTGCCCATTGCCTAAACTTCCTCCTCTTCAGTGCAGGGCCCTCAGGTTTGCAGCCTTCATGTGGAAAGGACTATTTGTCTTACCCTGAGTGAGACTTGGGGGAAAGTGAATGAACAGAAGAGAGCACTTAGAGCCCAGGCGTTGAAAGGCTTCTTACACAAAAGACAAAAGAGCTTTTCTTCTCATCAGTGTTTTCAGGAGACAAAAGAAAACACATTTTCTGAAGTGTTCCTTGGAGATATTTTGTTTTGAAGTGGTTAAAGAATTTTCGAAGGTGAGATAAGGGGGAGACACTGGCATGGAGTGAGGATAACAGCTTGTTCCTCCAAGGGCTGGGATTAAATTGCAGGGAATGCTGGCACTCAGCCCAAGCTTAGCTTCCCCAGCCCCAACACTTGCTTGAAAAGGTAGAACTTGAAACATGTGCTTTGCACTCTCCTCTTATCATCACCCCCCTGGCTTCAGCCATTGTTCATCTGCTCTGGCACTCACACAGCCTGCATCCAGGCTCTGCTCAGGACAGCCTTGATAAGCCAGATGATGAATGTGGAAAACTCCTCCCTCAGAGGGTTTGATTTGGGCTGCATTGAAATCGTTGGCAAGGGGCTCTCCTGTTGTTTATTCCCCATCTCTGCCCAGCATCAGGGCTGTCCTGTTTCAGGAGGCTGCACGACAGAGCAGAGATGCTCTGCTTGGGGTGACTCCTGATCAGACTGACAGTGCTCACTGCTGGACTGTGTCCACTTCTGTTTGACATGACACGAGGTCTGCTCCATGTGAAGTGCCCACTCTCTCTCTCTCCCTGCTGTTGCTCTTCTTTTCAGCAGCAAAGACTTCCTTGCAGACTTGAAGCTGAACATTATTTGAGCCAGAAAGTGTGCACGTTACTCACAAAGTCCTCTCTGGGTCTGCAGAGGCTGCTGACAGGAGATGTCTCACCTGTCTGACCCTCAGCACGTGTTGTCAGAGCAGAGGGGAGAGAGGGTGTTCCATGTACCCAGAGGCAGCATGGAGCTGCAGATGGATCAGGTCTGTGGATCAGAAAACACTGCCAGGCCCTTTTGTAGGCTGGCAGAGAGTGTCAGACCTGTGCTTGCCTACACCCATTTATCATGGCTTGGTATGTTCAGAAATGTTGTTGTTCTTCATTAACTCTTTCATCTGTGAAAGGCCAGGATCCTCATGCTGTCTTGGCTGCTGCATTCCGGGGTCTCCCAGGTTAATTGATTAATGAAGTGGAGCTGCTGGTATCTGTGGAACAGGGCATCTTGATTTAATGGAGATACCACAGTGATGGTCACCAGAAGCCTGAGGTAAACATAAGGACCTGGTATGCAAAAAGAAAGAGACAGTGCCCTGAAAGCCTTGTGTGCTAAACAGCATTTCACCCTTTTAAAGTAGGGAAAAAGGATGGAAATGAGAACATGGAATGCACAGTGACTTGTCTGAGAGCACAGGGAGACATCTAAGGACCCAGGTTTCACCCACGTGTCTTAGCCACAGAGAATCTGACTTGCAGTTTTCTGGCTGTGTCAGTAGGTGTGTGAGGTGTGTGTAGACTGACAGGTTACTCATTGTCTCCTGGAAGTGATGCACAGTAATCAGGCAGAAGCTGGGGGTGCACACTGGGCTGTCAGCTCCCCAGCTGCTGTAAGGGGTACACTTGGTGCTGCTCCCTATCCCACTCTCTCACAGCAGCTTTGGCATGCCCTAGACTGGTTTCAGGTGATTCTGCAGTCGTAACCTGGTTTGTCACACCACAAGCACAGGTCCCAAGCACAAGCAGCAGTACTGCATGGGGTAGACTTCCCTGGGAATGAAAGTGAAAAGCCCATTTCCCAGTTAGGGCATCAGAGTGTACTGGAACTGGGCTTGGCAAGCAGATACCCCATCAGTTGGAACCTTGGTCTCACTGCAGTTTTGAAGGAGGCTGCTGCGTGCTGTGGGTTGGGCCAGTTTCATTTGTTTTAGGATTTTTGGAGACAAGATATGTATTTTAGCCTCTGTAGTTGCAATAGCTGTATCCCAGAGTTTGGCCTGTGCTGTCTCTGACATAATGTACACATGCAGCTTTACTGAAGCAACAGCCAGGCTATGTGCACATATGTCATCTATCAAAGGCTGGAGACAGAAACCCATGAGCTGGTGCATTTTTGTATACTTGCTGTCATCACACTCGTGCAAAAAGAATTAAGGCTCAAAGTAAAAAAACCTTGTGGCTGCATCTGAGCATGGAAATCTTCTTCCTTTAACCTTCTGACCTGCATGGTTGAGCAACTGTACAGGAAAGTTTAAGTGGGTAGGACAGAGATCAAAGGAACTCCATCCCTTATAAATTATCGGAGTCTCCTGCACTTCAAAAACAAAAAGGAATCAGGTTCTGTTTGTATTCTCGAGGGTTGTTGTTATTGATTTAACCTGTTAGCATCTGTTTCTTTAACTCCTTATTTTGGTGCTGATTGTGGCCCCATCCAGAGCCTAAGCAAACAGAGCAGGGACTCAGCTCTGTGGAGTCAGCACCTTCCATTTGTCTGTCTGAGTACTGGGCAGCTGCTCAGGGATGTGGAGTGTTTTGGGCTCCTTGTTACTGACAATCCTCAAGGGAACTGTGTCCCTATGGAAAATGGTGTGCCTCTGGTAGTGCCTTGTAGGATGCATCAGAATCCCACTTCTCCAGGTTATATGGGTGACAGGGGTAAAACTACCTCCCAACAGAAGCACAAGATCCAGATTGTAGTTGTGACTTCACCTGCTCTCAGACAGCAGAGGCAGTTGGACTTTGAGACCTTGCATCAAGTGTTGGATACCCTTTGCTCTTCATGCTGCATTGGAGAGGTCAGTGAGGAGTGAGAGACATGAAAATTGCAGACATCTTCTGCATATCTCACCCACAGATCTAGTCTTCCCCCATCCTCAGAAGACAGAAGCTAGCTTCTTAGAAAAGCCCCAGAGCTGACCTAATGCAGTATCTTGACTCTGACAGTAGCCAGTGGCAAATACTTGAGAGAAGTGCATTAAATCACAACTGCAGGCACATCTGGGATCAGCTGCTCCTCACAGTACCTGCCTGCACTGAGGCAGTTCAGGGCTGACTTCAGCTCTGAAACAGAAGATGCACTAGCTAGATGTACATGCTGTTATGATGTGTGACTTAAACCTGTGTGTCTGGTGGCTAGGAATGTAGTTCTTTGAGCAGGGTAAGCAGCTCCGGGCAGCAGCGAGTGCCTCGTGTTCTGTGTGGTACCAGCAGATGGTTTTTCCTTTTATACTTAGGACAGTTCCTCTGAAACCCACAGTGCTTTTGTACTGTGAGTTTGGAGGAACACCTCCCAGCAACTTATTTTAATCACATTTTTTTTGTATTTACCTGCTTTCTCACTTGACACAACCACCACTTACATGGTCCCCCCAGGTTAATCTAAAGCATCTCTGCACAGGAGGTGTCTCCAGGGGCAAACTGAGGTGTCGTGGTCATGACCATGGAAGGGCCACACTTCCCTGTGGCTAGAGGGAAGTTGAGGTTCCCAGTGACAAGCATCAGGGGGTACCAAGGCATGTCCCTCATGAGTTTGCTTGCCATCAGCCCTGGCTGCAGCCCACCTGCACATCCTCTTCTGGTCCCTGGCGCTGTAAACGCCACGTCTGACCACACTCTGCAAGCACGAGCTTTGGTGGCAGGACTCACAAACAGAGTAAACCACTTACAGATTGCATTCAGATTTGGTTTGAAACTGATGCAAGTCTCAGCAAGTAATAGCAGCTGAGCTTTGCATTTGCAGCCTTCTCGTGTCCTGAAACACAGCAAGTGCCAGATCATGTCTGTCCTTCCCCGAGCTGCTGGGTGCAGGAGAGCTGTCACGCTGCTCTCCAGCAACACCCCAGTCTGCTCCTCACACACAGCCTTCCTCACTGAAATAGTGTCTTCTATGAGCTGCAGTTGCATTTCTAAGACCTACATGTCCCTGGAAGCATTTTCATTACTCATAAACCATATTTTCCACATTCCTATCTGTAACTCACTCTCTGAAAGGACTTCACATGGATGCCACGTATCCCCACAGGCTTGCTCCTGTCCCAAGCTTATTTCCACAGTCTGCTACAAACAGCAGCATTCCACTTGCTTGTGAAATTTACCAGCCAAAACCTTAATCTGAACCCTGTGCACTGGTTTTGAGGAGCCTCCCCCTCCCTTTCAGCTTGCTGATTTGAATCTCCTGTATGGAAAATGTTGTTAAATCCTTAGGGACTGAATTTGCCCTCACCAGCCCTGCTCCAGCCTTTATCCTACTGTGAAATGCTGCCAGATCAGGAGAGTGGTGCTTTGCTGTCACCCTGCCTGCAGCAACCAACACTGGACAGGCAACAGTCCCATGGCTCCTGTTTAACTTCATCTATAGCTGTCAAAGTTACTGGGTGCTATCAGAAGACAGGCAGAAAAGAAAGGAAAGTCTTACCTCCCCAGGGCCGTGGCCAACTGAGTGTTGAAACTGGCATGGCTGAAATGAGAGTCAGCTGCAGCAAGGCAGCATGCAGTTAGGATCTCAGAAAAATGAGGATGAGCTGTGAGAATAACCCAGGTCTGCTGTGTGAGGCAGAGCTCCTTGGAGAGCACCAGGTTGCAGACCCAGGGCTCAGAGCATCAGTCTGAGCTCTGCTCTGCTGCCCCAGTGGAAGGGATGCCATGGGCAGGGATCTGCTCTGTTTCTGGCTCTTTCTGCAGCTGATGTGACATGGCAGATGAATACACTTGGAGGAAGAACCACCCTGGTTTCTAGCTGAGGTCACCTCCTGCATGCCTTAACTTTGCTGGGGCCTGTAGGGTGAGCCACAGTGAGCCAGGGGCCATATGCAGCCACGTGTGCATCATCTTCCTCACCACACAGCCCTCAGCAGGCTGTGAGCAGCTCCATACCTGTAACCCCCCTCAGAGGTGCTTCCTTGATGCTTTTTATGCTGCAAAAAACGTCTGGACAAATAGTGAGCGATGATTTCCTTCAATTGTTGCCTCCATCCTCCACCACCCTCAGAATTATTCATTCTAAAGGAAACTTTAGAAAGCTTTTGTTTAAGAAGTGCCTCCCTCTAATTGCGCGCACTGTAGCGAGATCAAAGCAGTGCTCTTAGTGGGTCTTGGTAGTCAGCAGTTGTTCTGAACACGCTCCAAGCTTTTGGAGTAGAATGGGTCAGAATGACCTTTGCTTCTCCTCCCCAGCCAGGGCCCCCCACCCCACCTCTGTACATCAGTGGCTGCAAATTCACAGTACCCAGCATGGACTAGACATGTTTCTAGATCCATTTTCTTACAGCCTTACAGTTTCCATACAGAGTGACAGAGCAAACAGTGCTCCTAACCTGCACACTTCTGAATCCTGGTGTTGCTCCAGGAGGAGAACATCCCTCTCAAAAGGTTTTTTGATGGATGCATTTCACCTCTACCAGCTTTCCACTTAGGGGGCCGGAGTGGAGGGAGGCAAAGACTGAACCCATGGCAGGCTGCCAGCACAGAGATCCAGATTTCATGCGTGGGGGAGTTCCTGATGGAGGGCTCTCAAATACTGGCTCATTTATAGCCCTGAACACAGAACTCAGATGTCAAACTTTGGCAGAAGCTTTCACCACAATGAGGAATGTGGTTTGATAAATACCCCCCCCCAAAAATAAGTAAATTTTATACATCACCCCTGGGGGAAACCCCCTCCCAGACACAAGTGTCAGGTGCTAGTCTTGGTTTGGCTGTTGCCTGAAAGTGAACTGACTAGAAAGGGAAAGGAGATGGACACCTCAGCGTGGCTGCAGGGAGAGCTCTGTGCAGCTAGGGACCTTTGGGAAGTACTCAATGGAAAAGGGCAAAAAGAGAAGAGCAGAAGAAGGTAATGTGAAGATTTACCAATAAGCAGACGTGTCACTGTTGCCAAATCAGCAGCCTTACTAAGGAGCTTTTGGAGAGCCTCTTGTCAAATAACGAATATTACGGTGTGTGAAAGAGCTCAGGTTTTCTGAGTGCATGCCTCCAAATCCACAGCCAAACCCAGCTGAATGCTTCCTCGCTTCATACTCAGTGAAATGCTTTATTTAAATGCACCAGAATGGGTCCAGTGTTCCTGTTACACCGAAATGCAGTTTGCATCATTTAAACCCTGAAAATGCCATCCCTTGGCAGGTTTGTGGGAGCTACCAAACACTTCACATTGCACACTGCTGCTGTGCTGGGGATTGCTGTCAGGAGACAGAGTAGCCCCAAACAGCATTCATGGTGTAGCAGCTCCCCACTCTCAGAACAGCTTTTTTCCCCCTAATTTTCAAAGTCTGCAACAATCCCTCTGGAATTTTACATCCACGATCTCCTGGAAGAACGGGCTTTTCTTTCTGGAAAGTTTGCAGTAAAAATGGACAAAGCTTCTTTGAGACTTGGAGTTCAACAAATGAGGTGTTTTCACTCTTGGAGAAAGTGCCCAGTCGATGTTTATTTTGGCTCATCCTGTGGTGTGTGGCTGGAGCTGGGGACAACTGGGGAGGATCAGTGCTTTTCACCAGCTCTTAGCAGTGCTGGTACAGACAAGGACTGAGGGTCTGGCCCAGCAGATGCATTCAAAAAACCAGGCCAGCAGGCTTGAGTTTAAAGCTGCAGATCTCACCATGGGAGATCACCAAGCCCAAGGAGCAGCTATGTTTGCCTAAGGGAACGAGGTCTGCAAAGATGCAACTGGGCTGAGGAGGTCTCTGGAGCACAACCTGTGGCATCTTGGTCTACACTTACCCTTTTCTTACTCTTTTTCTCAGGCAGCTGCTGCCAGCCAAGGCTCAGAAACAGGACAGTGGGTTACCAGGGTCTTTAAACACTATTTCTAACTTCTTGTGCTCCTGTAAAGCATCATTTCTGCTATGCTATTATAACTGAAAATCCATCTGAGTAATTAAGCTGTATTATCTTCAGGAAAAGGATGTTTCTTCTTTTAGGTGGAGCACTGATCCATGTGTGTTTATAAGCTGTTCTTTCTGTCTTATCCACAGAGGAAGTTAATTTGTGCGTGTCTGCTCAGCACAAGGTGTGACTGCAGTCCTGCTAGCTCGGCCTGGGCAGGCTGTTCACAGCAGCACAGACACTGTGGTGTCTTAACAATGGCACTGTGAGTCAATAGCAGGGTCCCAGGAGAGTTCACATACTGGCAGCAAGCTTGTGCTCTGGGGTGGTTGCTGCTGCTGCAGTTCACTCCAGACATGGAGCATCTGATTCCATTCTCTGCTGCAAAGTGAAGCCTCCAAGTCCTTTGCAATGTCTTGTAGGAGTCAGGGAGGGTGAGACAAGCCCTCACATTGCCCTGCTCTACCAGGAGAGCATTAGACAGCAGTCTGCTGTGTCCTGTTGCCCAAACTACCAGAGACTAACACGAAATGGCACAAGGCAAACACCCCTCCAGCCAGTGAATTACCAACATGTAATCATGCAGGATTTAATGATGGGAAAAGAAAGCAGATGTTTTTCTTTTCTAATGAAAAATACACGTATGTGGCTATAGTCAAAATGTTTGCCTGACCTTGGCCAATGTACTTCAGTAAGCACCATGCAGAGTGCCCTGTGGGAAGAATTTAGGAATTGCCTAGGATAAATCATAAACAAAACAACCTGCCCTGTAAACGGGAAGCCAAGCTGATGGTGGAGCACAGCTCCCAGTGCAGCCATCATGATCACAAGCTGCCTGTGCTTGGCTGAACTCACACGAGCACCAGTGAAAGCAAACCCTTTACAAGAGGAAAAAACTCCTCTGAGCTCCTGGTGTACTGCTTGTGTCTGAGGCAGGAGAGCAGCTGGTATGGGGCTCCTCTGCTTCACCTGCTAAACTGTCTTATCTCAACACCTCAGCTTTCTCTTCTACCCTCCTGATTCCCTGCCCCATCCCTCCAGGGGGGAGTGAGCACCCATGTGGGGTTTATGTGCTGGTTTGGGTTAAAACCACAACACCTGGGTATTTTCAGAGTTCACAAGTTGCCCACTTAATAGTTGAAAAAACATAGATAAAGCTTATCAGAATCCAGAGACCACCTCAAAAACCCATGGGATGGCTGAGAAATGAGCACTAGACTTTCACTGATCTGAATTCTAAAGATTGAAGCATCATGCTCATATTCTCAGCCTCTTCTTTGCAACTGCTGCTTTTTTTTTCTGAAAAGGTGAATTCTTGTGTAGTTGCCCATAGGAAAATAGTCATAAAAAAGTCATAGAGGCTGGTGATTCTGGTTTAGGCAGACACTTTCCCAGATACGTGCAAACAAAAATGCCAAGGTCTTACTACAGCTCTTGCAGTGTTCTGTGTTTTTGCCAGAGGTCCACTGGCTAGGATAAAGAGATAGGTATGAAAATTCAAATTTCAGTTAAAAAAATAATAATAAGGAGCTTTTAGGCATTAACATGACGGAGAAATATTGTATGTAGGAGGCTGAGGCTCAGATGGTGATTTGTTAAGACATTTGCTCAGGGGAAGTTTTCTGTTGGGAAAGCCTTCTCCAGATCACCTCCCTAAAGGGATTGCACCCTGGTTTCCTTCTGCTGAGTCAAGTATCTTTTTTTTTGGTGTAAGTATGATGTCCAGAAACGCATTCAGTATTGATTTGAAAATGTTTGCTTCCCTTCCATAGACTGTGATAAGAGTTAATTGGCCTTGATGCTTTAATTGTTTTTTACATACTTTATTTCCCTGGTGAATTCGACTGCCCTTAACTTCCAGGCTGAGCTTCTTCTGACTGGTTCTTGTTGTGCTGCTCTCTGGCTGCATTTGAAAAGCAGTTGTGGTGCCCAGTATCTCTGGAATGTACTTGGACACTTCACTGAGTCATCTTATTGTCTATTCTTCCTTTTATTGTCCTGTTTGTGGGCACAGAGGAAACTGGGCACGCAGTGACCACCACTGTGTAGCTGGGCTCGGGGTCTGGTGTCTTCACCTTCTTGTCTCTGGTTTGGAGACTGCAGACCCCTGGGAGAAGGGTGATGGTCTCACTGCCTCTGCACCACTCCAGACATCCCCTGTAGCACGAGGCAGAGCTGTGCTCCCGGCTGCTGTAGTGGGGCCAGGGGTCTCTAGCTGGTGCTGTTCAGAGGTGAACTGCCCTGGTTGCCAGCAGCCCCTCTTCTCATCTGCTGCCCATTCACTCTTTGCTTCCTTAGACTCATAAAGGAACAGACCTCACCAGTGCAAAAAAGGCATTTTTAGCAGCAGATGCAGAAAGCTCTCATTTTGCAGCCTATCAGCAACTGAGTTTCACACCCTTTTGAAATGGGCCTAGTATTTCTTCCCTCTTTTTTCCTGTCTCAAAATCCAGGTCGGTTTGTTGAAATAAGGAGTAAACATAATGACTGTAATGGGATGAGCTTGCGGGGCTGTGGGCTGACTGGGGCCACCCAGCTAGAATTCAGTGTGAGACAGTCTACACCTTATAAGGCCAAGAGATGAAGGCTTTAAAAGTGAAAAAAAAAAGGCTCTGACTATGTTATTAAAATCACAGTGCAGGCAACTTTTCTTTTTTCTATTTTTTTTTTCCATTCTGGTTCATGACGAAACCTGAAATATGCAAGTGAATATAATATCTAACATTTGTTAAACCCAGGATGAAGGCCAGCCAGATAGCACTGAAACTAACTGTGGATGTTTCAAATGGGGTGAGATAGACATGATGGAGTAAATAACAGCCACATACCACACAAGAAAAACGGGATGAAGTTCAAACACTCCTCATCTTGGAGGAAGGCTTTTGAGCAGAGCACTGGGACCCCTTGCACGTGCACTAGGGTCCCTTTGGCCAGCCAGCTTCTGGGGGAAAGGGGAGCAAACCATTAAGAAGGGGGAATCTACACCCCAGGTATTGTGTGCTGTTAGGTAATCGTGGCTCTGGAGAGCTGGGAAAAGAGAACAGGACTTGTATTAGGCAACAGATGGAAGTGATCCAACATGTCAAGAGTTCAATGCTACTTCTAGGTCTTAAGTGCTAATAAAATAAGCTCCAAAACTGCTAAAGGCACATGTCCAGCCCCAAATGCTTTCCAGTTCCTTAGCAGCTATTATTTTTTCTGTCTTGTATAGTATTTGTAACTCTATTTCCCATGCCTAGATACAGTTCCAGATTTTGCTTGTTTTGTCTCTTTTTTTTGGGTGCATTTTTAGTTGACACCACTTTGGAAACTGACACTAGCGAA
Source organism: Ceyx melanurus (assembly GCA_024611195.1). Taxonomy (NCBI): domain Eukaryota; kingdom Metazoa; phylum Chordata; class Aves; order Coraciiformes; family Alcedinidae; genus Ceyx; species Ceyx melanurus. Next base: position 62,681 of record JANHGL010008739.1, read on the forward strand.
CTAAAATTCCTGCTGTGCACAATGCCACAAGAAAACAAACCAACAAAATCAACCAAACCAGGATCCCAGAACAAAACCAGTATTTGTGGAAAGGTCAGGGTGGGCTTTGGGCAGCTCAGCACCTTGGGACCACTGATGGAAACACTCAGAGTGGAGATGAGCTGTCTAGGGAAGGGCTTTGTTGTGAGAGCTGCAGACATCCTTGCAGGTCAGCAGCAGAGTTAACAACCCTACCTGTGAACCCCTGCTGCAGAGCCATCCCCACAGCCCCTTCCCCGGGAGCTGGGGCTGGCAGCTCTGGCCAGGCTGTTGGCTGTGACCACATCCTTCATTCAGCCTTCACTGCGTGCTCATGTGTGTGCTGCCTGGGAACTCTGCTCCTTGGCAGCAGCACCTCGAGGGGCTGTCAGATCACTGCAGCCTGGGCATCATGAGTGCATGTTCAGATCACTGCAGCCTGATCATCATGAGTGCATGTTCAGATCTCTGCAGCCTGAGCATCATGAGAGCATGTTCAGATCACTCTGCAGCCTGGGCATCATGAGAGCATGTTCAGATCACTCTGCAGCCTGGGCATCATGAGAGCATGTTCAGTGACTGTGCTGCTGAGGGAGGCTCGTTTGTCATCCCCACCTCAGGCACCCCTGGCCTGTTTGGGCATCTCCACGGGACCTGTTTGCCAGGGTGGAAGGAGACAATATTTTTCCAAAGGCTCTAGTCTCAGTTAAATGACAGGGGGCTTTGTGACAGCTCATAGCAGTCCTTCTCACCCCACACTGCCCTTGGAATGAGAAAGCAGAGCAGCACCCTGTTAAATATGCATATAAGCTCTGCCTCACAATAGATCAACTGCCATCAGCTTTCTGTTTAGTGCGGGGGAAAAACAGTAGAGATTTTTAATTGATAATGCAGAAGGACAGCCCATTGAATGGTGTTAATAATTACATCTGCCTATTCTGAGCTCTTCATCTAGGCAGGGGTAATAGAGCCTTGTCCTCGGGGACTGGAGCCCAGCTGAGAAGGCGGGACACCGAGCAAAGGACTTGTAATTTGTATTTTGTCAACAAAAGCTGCCTAATCCTCCAGAAAGGCATCCTTCAGAGAGGCAAGCCTTTGTCCCAGGGTTTTCAGAGTGGAGGGGGAGGATGGGGAGGGAGGGAGAGAGGGAGAAAAGGGAATTACTGGCCACATGTAATTTATGGTTGAAAAGGTTCATTTATAGCTATCCCACTGTTGTATGCTTAGCCTGAGACCCTACTAGCTTCTCATTCTCTCATCAAGTTTGCCTTTTGTGGCTATAGGAATGGTAATGATTTGAGGAGAGGTTGGTCATGGTTGTTAAGAGTCATCTAGCATGTTCAGCACTGAAGTCTCAAATTGATATTCATGTTTAAATACATTTAGCCAGCATGAAAATTGGGGTCTGTGCCATAACCATCTAGGAGCAGGCAGCCAGGGTGCAGTACTGGGCATAAATGCATTTATAAGCCATATTTCTGTTTGTTTTCAATGTTTCACATGACACAAAGGGCCTGTAACATCTGGTAGAAATAATTAAGTGTATATCTTGAATAAATAAATATTTTTAAAATAAATAAACAAAAGATCAAAACTGGAGCTGAAGCCCTCTGAGCTCTGGTGACCTGAACATAGTTTTGCTTCCAAGTCAGATCCAAGCCAGGAGAAGCCTGTTTCTTGTCCCGAGCAAGAAGCCCTGAACCATGATGTGAGTGGCCCAGTAACTGCAGCAGCTCTGTGCCATCTGTGCAGGTATCTGAGCACAGCCTGGTGTGAGGACACGTGAAGCTGCAGCTTCTTCTCCTGCTGTCACTGAGCTCTGCCTCGGTGGTCCAGGATACAGCCACATCCCACCACGAAAGCTGTTATTCCAAGCTGGGCTGGCACACATCAGCCAGGCTCCAAACCTGGAGATGAATCTTACATTTTGGATCCATTCTTGGATGTTTTCCTCCCTTCCAGGTTTCTGCTTTCTTCCCCCACCCTGCCCATCCTTTCCCCATCTTTCTAGATTAAATTGCACGTCCTGTCCCATTTCTAGATGATGGCTTTTTCACATCAGAAGCTAAGTGCCATAGAAATTCTGTGTAATGTGAAGTCACCATCATAAGCTCGAGGTAGTCTGAGTGTTTCCGTTCTCTAGAAGAATGTCCTGTTAAAGGATGAACAAAAGCAGAAAGGACAGAAGGACAAAAAGAAAAGGCAATGTACAAACCAAACAATAAGTATTCCTGCAGCAGCCTGGTCATTCTTTGATTCATTTGGCACCTTACCTGTGTGACCATTCAACAGGAACACACTGATCAGACAGCTGTTCTCTCCTGCATAGCGTGCCCCACAGGTGATTTTTGCACTCAGTGGCATTGTTTGGAGGTTGACAGGACTAAGCAACTGTCACTCTTACTGCACCCTCACCCTCCAAACCCCAGTGAGATTGTGTCTAGCATCACACCAGTGGTTCTTCACCTCCTGAGTGCCACCCAGTCTGCAAGCACCTTAGAGAGCTTTTGTACCTCACCTTCCAGCAGAGCTACAGACCATTGCCACGTCTCTGTTCTGAACAGGGACAAGTAATGTGTGCATATGGGCAGGGCAAGAACAACACCCTGAGTGAACCCACTGAGGGCAGATACGAATGTCAAATCATTACCTGGGTAATTCATTTGTCCCTTCTGCTTTATTCCTGCTAATATGTGCAGTAAATGTCTCTGGGCATATGTCTCTTAGCAAATACCTCTCAGTGATGGGTTGTCATGCACCTGTGAGTGTTTCAGCACAGCACCTTCCTCGCCCATGCCTTTCTAACCACCTTTGAGCAGCATTTGACCCATTAGTGCTAGGCTATCACTAATTTCCCCAGCATTAGCTGAGTTGACGAGGGAATGGCTGCAGGGGGACAGGGAATGGTCCCCAGGTAACCAGGGTGGGTGCAGGGATGCTGTTATGGGCACTGGTTTGAGGGGCAGTGCTGCTGTGTGCCTGTGCTGACCTGCAGCTGCAGTGCCAGGGCACTTCTCTCTACAGGCCTCACTTTAGGCTTTGTTTAGTCCCTTTGGGAACTATTTGCATTACCTGTCTTTGCCTTCATTATTACTGCAGGGGGGCAGTGTGTTCTTATTGTGAAAAGAGTTGGACAAGCACCTGAGAAACCAGAAAAACAGGATAGGAACAATGTCTTGATGGAAGCTTACTGCTGTTACAGAAGCACCAGTGAGTTGGTAGAGGAGCTGCTGAGAATGGGACCAGGACCTCCTCCCAGCTACCCCTTATGGACAGGTCTCCGTGGAGCAGCACAGCTCTCCTGGGCTCTAAATAAAACCACAGTGAGAGGATGCTTAATTTTTTCCCCTCTTCTTATCTTTCACAAGATGACTGAACATCAGATCACTTAAAAACCCATTGACCAAGAGGCTTTTGCTGGGGCAGGAACAGAAAACACTTGACCAAAACACTCTGTGCTTGTGTTTGGTGACTCCATGGAACACTTGGGGTTTACTCACAAAACAAAAGCAGTGTGTTTCTGTTGAAGGATCTCACATGCAACAGAGCATCTTCAGCCAGAAAACTGTGCCAGACTGCTGAATGTGCTTAAACTTCTCAGCTTGTCTAAATCCAGGGGAAAAAGGCACTTTGAGCAAGGGAACTAAGTAGCTGTGCTGGTTTACCCCTGGCCTGTGCTCCTGAGGCACTGCATGGAAAGAGAGCCTGCCCTTCTGCACAGGTTTGGTCTGGGGAAGGCTTTCATGGCTCCTTTTCCTCCTTGGTGTTTACTTCCCTGATGTATTTATACCACAGCAATCATGTTCTCTTCATTTTCCTGGGCTTAACGAGCCAATCCCTTTTAGTCCTCTCATCCAACAGGCTTCCCAGGCCCTGAGGAGGCTCCATCCTAGTTGCTTTTCTCTGCACCTGGTCGTGTTTGAATTCACTTTTTTTCTGATAAAGTCAAAGCAGTTTAAAATCACTGTAATATCCCACTGACTGAAGGGCTGGGCTTGATTATTTTTCCAGCCAGGAGCATTATCACAGACTCTGATATTATTTTATAAGGGCTGTGAACAAAGGCTACATATGTTTTCTTTAGATTCAGGTATAATCTAATTAGTACTTGAAGGATCACGATGCTTCATAAAGCTGCTGTTGTAGTACCCAGGAGACGTGGCCATGATTGGCACCAAGCAGGTGCTTTCTCTGCTGCAGCATCACTGCATTCAGTGCTGGGGGAAAATCCATTTATTTCACTCTACCACTTAACCTTTATTTTCCTAAGGTTTGCTGGATCATCCATCTAATTTTCACAGGTGCAAATGAGTCATTACGTTTGCCAGCTTGGAAAACATTTAGAAAATTAGGGGTTGGAACTTAAACAAAAAAGGGAGAGGAGAAATTGCAGTATCAGTCTCAGGGCCCTTGTTGGGATGTGTCCATCCTGCAAGAGGCAGAGGTGGGGGTTTCCCACTGCAGGTTTTGTGCTGCTTTCTCAGATCCTTGTCAGCAAACGGCAGTGGCTCTAAAGCTGAGCCCAGCCTGTAATGAAACAGTTATCCCAGCCTTAAAGGCAGGATTAGCTACCCCAAGAGGAGCACAGAGCCCCTCTGCACTTTTTAACACCTCATGAAGAGAGCTGGCTGCCAACAAAAGGAAAACCCTAATGTGTAAAAAATGCATAATAATAAGGACTTTGGCTGAGTGGAATTCCATCACGGATCAGATGAGATTGCCTTGTGCAGCTTGCTGAGGGCTGGTGCTGTGCTAAATGACCTTTGTACCATGTGAAATGGGCACTGCTGCAGTATGCAGGACAGCCAGGGGCTGGGCTGCTCTTTTCTTCCCCCTCTCCCCACCCCGTGGAGTTGAAGCTTGTCAAGAATACACCAAATCCAGGGGGGGAAGAAACGTCCCATTGGGTTTTGCGTGAGTAATTTTTGTCAAGGAGAAGTAACATCTGTGTTTGTGGAGGGCCCAGGGAGGGGACACAAGAGCAGGATGCAACCACCTGGTCCTGGGTGCCCAAGGGCAGGCGAGTGGTTCAGTGCAGCCTGTGCTGCTGTTTTTAAGGGTAGAGCTGGGAAGTGCCCTGTCTCTGCCCCTGCACTGCCTGGGCTGCCTGCTTCAGCTTGGCAAGGGCAGTGACTCCTGGGGACATGGGGCTGAGGTGCTGGTGGGTGCTGATGCTCAGCACTCTGAAAAGCAAGCCCTTGCTGCCTCAACAAAAGAGTTGCAGACTTCCCAAGAGCTCACCTCTCAAACCACGGTCATATTCCAAAACAAATGGCTTTCAGCACAGCCGAGCAGATTTTCCAGGAAGGGTTGGAGGGCTCTGAAAGAAGCTCGCCAACTGCAGGTACACAGCACCCAAGAGCAGCCCGTGGGTTGCTGTCAAGACTTGCACTTCACATTGCCTCTGTTCCCAGCTAATCCCGTGCTGCCCTGCACATGCACACCACCCATCCTGCAGGGTGGACAAGCCTGGGCAGGCAGAGAGGAATATCAGCTCAGGGGCATCAGATAACTGCCTCAGTCTCCTGACAGCTCTGCCTGCTGCTCTCTGAGGAGCCCGAGGGGAGGGCACCAGGGCACAGCAGAGAGGGGAGATGCAGCTGGAGCCCTGGCTGCTTCCTCTGCACGCTACAGTGCCGTTTTCATGTCCCAAAGCTGTTTATTCACTCCACCTCCAAATCTCTTTTCACCTATCTGTGGAATTCACACCAACCTGCCAGGAATTCTTCATGAGTTAATTTGGTCTGGGAATGCTGGAAGAGCTGCCACTGAAATGCAAAGGGGATCTTTAAAATATTTTTTTACTAGATCTTATTCCCCTCGCTGCCTGTCCCTCCGTCCACTGCCCATGGGCAGATGGTAGCTCTGCACCTCTGAGAACATTACAGAGTGATTCTGCAGATCTCCCTTGAACCTTTCTCCTGAAGGGCTTGTATCTCACACTCATCTGGAGATAACAGAGCTCATTTATCCTTTGTGGCAGCTCCTCTTCTTGCCCAGATGTCCTCAGTGCTGAAGCAGCTTGGAGTTTCTTTCTCGGAGGACAAGCAGGAGAAGCTGCCCTTGATGCCTCATTTTGTGGTGGCAGGAGCAGCATTTGTCTCCACTGATGCCCAGCCTGAGCTGGCCACTGAGGGGACACAGGCAGCTCCTGCTGGCCTCACAGCTCCTCTCCCCACCAGAGCATCCCCTGGGGAGGGCAGCTTGCTCTTCATGCAGAGCTGGATCTCTGGGCAAAGGCTAAGGGGTGGAGGTCCCCTCTACCCCCTCAGCTCTGTTGATGGCTGCACATGCACCCAGCAGCTCCCTGGTCCTGACCAGTGGCCCTCACAGCCCTTAGGAAGGCCCAGAGGCATCGGTGGGCACACAGCCCCTTACACACGTGTTTGCCAGCACACTGTGCCCCACAGTGCAGAGCTGCTGCTGCTCTGCTGGACACCAGTGCAGACCTGGCATCTTCACTGTGCAGGGCACTCCATGGCATCTTCCCCCCATACCAACCAGCCCCTGCTCAGCAACCCCTTTCTTCTTCAGTTCAAAGTGCTCTGGCACTTCATCTGGAAAATCCTTTAAACCTACATTACCTCTGCCTTATTTAATCTTTTCGGGAGCACTGACATCCAGTGCATGAAAAAGAGATTTTAGGCTGAAAGGAAAGCTGCCCCCGATCACTTCTTGGGGCTAAGTCACAAACTGAATTGAAAACTGGAAGGTGAAAAGAATATGTTACCTTTTAAGTGTCACATTTCCCTCTTCAGAAATGCCTTTTAACTGAGCTGTTGCAGGAGGAGAAATAGCATCAGGCCACAGCCTTGGGTTTTGCCCCGTGCTTTGAGTGCTCCCGAGCAGGTGCCTTTGGTATCTGGCTTTGTTTTGAAGAACTGGAGGCCACTGGACACATACTCAGCACTTGGAAATCCCTCTGTCTGGGGAAGGTTGTTATTTCTGCACTGAAGCACTGAACTGCAAGTGCCCATGGCTTACAACACTTCATAACACAGAGCAGATTCACCCTCAGCATCAGCAGCTCTGAACAGCCCTGGGCACCCTGCAAACATCAGCAAGAAAAGCAGAGTCATTTGTAGGCAGCCCATGTGGCTGAAAATTACAAACAGATTTATTATACCTGAAAAATGCAAAGCATTATGATGCTTGGAGCTTAACTGGTTTTAGCTGGAGGTGTTGCAGACTTTGTGCATCTCAGGGCAGGAAAGGCACTCACGTGGTCCTGCTTGGAGCCCCTCGGACAGAAGTCTGTGAGACAGCTGCAGAGGACAGCCTAGAGCACACCCATCTGCCTCCAGGTCTCTGCTGACCAGTACCCATTCGAGGTCACCATTCCCCCACAGTGCCTTCCTGCATCAGAACATCCGTTTCTCTAGGGTGGGGAAAGCATCAGCTGTGCAGATCCCAGTGGTGATCATCCACTCGTGTAGGATTGCAGGTGCCAGAGATGGGCAGAGGTGCCAGGGCAGGAGCTCTGTCTGCCACGCAGGCTCTCTGCACAGGTCCAAGGCAGCTGTAGGGACAGGAAGGTTTGCTGAAGGCATCTGTCCAGGGCTCTCTCTGCCCTGTGTGTCTCACAAACACCATTATCTTCACCTCCTGGCTGTGGCTGCCCCTTCAGGCTGCCCCACAGTTGCTCTGGGGGGCCTGACTGGGGTCACCAGCCCCTGGGGAGGCTCCTGGATGGTGCCTGTCTCCTGGGCCTTGCACAGCCACCCTGTTTCTGGGTGCAGCTTCTGACAAGCTGCTGTGCATGCCATGGCTTTCCTTCCGGGACACTAACCTGGGCTGGGACCCCTTGGTTTTGGCAGAACCCCGCTTCAGCAGCAATTTTGCCCAATTCAGAAAAAGCAAGCCACAGTTTCCCCATAGAAAAGATAATCACTGTTGTCTGTGAGTGAACAGACTGTAGGACACTGATAAGAGCAGTGTAACATAATAAAATACTATTTATATATCAGCCAGGCTGACAAACGCTGATTAAAATGTCTCCTTTCACAATCAAATGGCAAATAGAAAGACATATTTTCTTATCTGTTAAGGAGTTTTCATAGCAGCCTGGGCCAGGAACCCTGTGCTGTTTGTACAGTATCCAGTGACATGAGTGCTCCCTTCAGAGACAGGCAAAGGCTCTGTTGCAGGAGACATTGGCTCAGCCTTGCCCTGACAGGGGCTCAGCAGCTCCCACCCGGGCTCATGGGCACCTAGTGCCATCAGGCACCAGAAGGGCACAAGCCTGTGGCCCAGAGCCTGTGTTGGATGTGTTGGTTCTCTTGGGGTGGGTGAGATGCTCCAGTCTTGTCCAGAGGCAAGAAATAACCAGCCAGGGCAGGCAGACCGAACTCTTAATCCTCCCTGCATCAGCTTGCAGCCTACAAAACTTCAGATATTTCCTCCTGGGTTTTTAGAACAGCCTGGAAGATCTGCCTGGGCCAATTCTCCCCTCCCGGCAGGAGACCTTCCTTCTCCTGGGTAAGGGAAGGCACCAGTACAAACACCTCTTTTCCCAGTGCTGCTGCCCAGCTAGCTTTGCCTGTCACCATCAGCAGTGCCTGCCTCTCCCAGGGCCAGCAGCTGCTGAATCCATCCCTGGTGCTGCCCGAGGTGAGGAGGCTTTGGCTCTGAGGCTGGGCAGACAGGTGAGCAGTGCTGGTGCTGCAGCTCCTCGGGGCAGCCACTGCTGGTTTATCTCTAGCCAGAGCCTCCCCGGTGTAGACTGTAGCAGCTCTCCTGGCAGGGAGCCCCAGCCCCTTACATAAGCTGAAATACTGCCCTTTGAGATGGATCCATTTCTGTCTGTCTTCGGCCCCAGGAGAGGAGAGGATGGATGTGTTTGTAGGGGGTTTGTCTGTGCAAGGTAAATATTATCACATCTTGTCCCCTGCAGCAGAGCCCAGCTCTGCTTGGACAGAGAAGCCTCTGCTCTGCCGTGCTGGGACGCTGGCTCAGACACTAGGAATTTAATTTGACCTTGTAAATATGTTTCTCAGTTAAATGTTTGATCTCTGGGTGAGGGGGGAGGCTGTTTCAGGAGGCTGAAATTTATATACACACACAGAAAAAGATTTCCTAAGGAATATTGAAAGCAGCAGATCTCTGTGCACATGGAACATGGATTTTCAGTAAACTCTGATCCCATTCCCACACATCCCTGCACCCAGGGACAGGATTTCTCACCTTCCTGGTGCTCCAGGGGGATGGGGTTCTGCTGCCTGAAGCCCTGCAACAAAGCCCTGGGCCAGGTCTGTGCTTTCAAACTGGACAATACGAAGGAATAGGGCCTCACCTGGGCAGAAAATTGAATCACTTTCTGCCTGAGCTTCCAAACCAACCAAGTTTGTCCTGGGGTTTGCAAGAGCCCAGAAGCGCCGATGAATTTGTCCTGCTTTGTCCCTCCTGGGCTCTGATCAGGGCCACAGGTGGGAAGAAAAGTGCCTGACATGGCTCCACTGGGGGTGTTTCTGGGATAACCTGGTCTTCAGCACACTGCCTGCTTCCAGTGCACTGCCAAGCCATGGCATAACTCCCAGTGCTTGCTGGTGCACCTCTCTGGGTACAGCTGCCTTCACCTAGCAGGGACACTCTAGTAACTGTATCCTCAACTGCACTTGGTAGAGTCTTCTCTCATAGCTTAATAAATCAGCAGGAGACTTCAGAACTCAATCTCTGGAAAATTAAGGTGAGAATTTTATTTTCACCACCAGCAGAAAAAAAGAAAACAAAAAGAGAGGAAGATTTAACACGTATTTTACCAAAGAAAAGACTGGTTTGTAGCTTCTCTTACGCTGAAACATTTTTCCAGTGAGCAGATGCTTTTATTTAATTGAAAACCAGTCAGAAATATCATCTGAGACAAGAGAAACATTGACCAACCATGTAAATATGTGAAAATGAGCTTGTGAGGCTTGCCCATTCCTAATTGAGAATCTGTTCCCATGGCTAATTGAGAATCTGTTTAGGGGCAAGGCAGGGGTAGGATAGCTAGAAGGGAGGAAACATTGAAGAAGCAAGTGCTTCACCAGCAGCATGCTGTAATGAGAGTCTAGCAAGAAAAAAAAAGCAAGCCTGAATTCATTTTTTTTAACTAAGAGCCATCTGGCCGTGTTGGCAAGAAGCAGAGATGCACCATGAGCTGCAGAGCCTCTGAAGGAGCTGCTCCAACACAAGGGCAGCCCAGGAGGCAGGTTTGGCACTGGGAAAGTGATGGGTTTGTGAAGTCCTGCACCGAAGTGGCAGGTAAACTGAGGCAGGAGGTGTCTGGGTGGCACTGCAGCAGGACAGAGCTTGGCAGAGGCAGAGGCTGAAGTGTTGCTCCTCTCTTGCACCCAGCTAGGCTGAAAGCTGGAGGTGGAGTGAACTGATGGCAGGAGGTGCTTGGGTGAGCTGTCCCCAGCCATGAAAGCAGTGGCCCTGCCAAGCCCCCATGGCAGCCTGGCTGGGGGGACTCTCCATAGAAACCTTGCATTTAAATGGCCCTGAGCACTTAGCCTGACAAAAGGCAGGAAATTCAAAGCAAAGGGTGACATTCTTCAACTTACATTTTTATGCCTTTTATTCCTTTCTTCCTCACAGTGCAACTCAAGGACAGGGGGTCAGATTCCCTCCTTGCATTCAGGGATGTCCCACCAAAAGTGTTCAGTGGCCCAGACTCAGACTGAGCAGCTTTTCCTGGGAGCAGGGTGTCTGGGCACACTAGAGAACTCAGTGTGGATTTTCTGATTGACATCAGATCTGCACAGCCAGGTCCCAGGGGACAGTGCTGCCCAGCAGACCAGCCCCAGCCCCTGCAGGGAAGGGTGGGGAGATAGAGGTGCTGTGAGACAGGAGGAACTGGGGGATACTTTGTAAGCTGATAAGGTTCCCTTTGATCTGAGCAGGGTGAAGGAAGGCAGGGCCTTTTCCAGATAACACTGGGAAGAACAGTGCAGAGCAGGAAGGCTGAGCTTTGGCAGGGCTGGAGAAAGAGGGACCTCTTCTTAGAGAGAAATGCTTCTAAACCAGCAAGCTCCCTGGGCAGCAGGTAGCTTCTGTGGTGGCATCTTTAATTCAAGATATGCTTTTTACATCTGTCCAAGTAATCTTTCAGAAATGCTAAAAAAACTCCAGCAGAAGCAGCCTGAATGCAGAGTATTGGAGAGCTCTGCCCGGAGCCCCAAGCGTTGAAAGGAACAATTTCAATCTCCTGAAATGGGGCAGCTCATTTGCCCCCATGGCCTTAAGCTTAAGAGTCTTCTCCAGGGAGGGATCTTGGGGCAGGCTTGCAGTGGAGGTGAGGCAGAAGCAGGTGGCATCGCAGTAAATACATCCAGGACATCAGGGGCAGATCTGTGCTGCCAGGTCTCCTCACTGTGCCCTCCGAGGTGGATTTTCAGCAGGAATCAGCTCACTGGAGAGGACAGGTTCAGCTGGAGCAGTGCAGTGCACTGGGCTGGAGCAGCACAGCCCTCCCAGCACAGCTTGGCTCTGCTCTGAGAGAGCAGCCATCAGTTCACTGGAGGGCCTTCACACCATCAGGACAAACCCTCTACATCAGCTGCACTGCTTTTTTGAAGAGAGCCCCTGGGTGAATAATTACCCCTAGGTTGAGTCTCAGCCTTCCCAGTCTTGCCAGTCCCCGTTGAGCTGCAGGGGGAGAGGAGCAGCAGGGCCACGGTGAAGCTGTTCCTGTGTCAGAGGGAGCTGGGCATCCAGAGACCTCCCCTCTGTTCAGCCTCCAGGCACAGCCCTGGCACCGTGCTGCTGCTCGGGGCACTTTGCTGCCTCCACTGCAGCCTCAGCTGGTGCCGGGCTGAGAGCAGGGAAACCCCAGATGCAGGGAACAGCATCTCCTTCACACGGGGCAACTGGGGTGGGTTGTGTTGCTTTTATCTTTTTTTAACTACTAGGGAAAAAAAATACAATGACATCTCTCTGCCACTCTTAATTAGCAAAGGGAAAAGGCAGTGCAAGAAATAATTAGCAGAGGCGACTTTGGTTCAGCCTGAGACCCCCGCCAGCCCCCCCAGGCGATGCACACACCTCTGATCCTGCGGGGGCATTCAGTCAGCTACAAAAGCACAGGCACTCCTCCGCTTCCACATGGTCCTGCCCTCCTTCCACTGCTCTATAAAACCGGGCTGGCAGACAGGCTAGAGATTTTACACTTGCTGTCAGCGCTTTATAGTCATTACACTAATTACGCTGGTGTTTTTACCACCTTTATTCTACTAATTGGTCTAAAAGCCAAACAGGGACATCATTACTTTACACAAGCCAGCAATTATTGGGCTATAAACACACCCTGGCTTGTGTTCCCTGGGTGAGGAGCGTGGTGTCAGTCACAGTGACCGGCATTACAGATGCACTTGACTTCAGCTTGGCTGCAGGGTCTGCAAGCTGCGGGTGCAGCGGAGAAGCGGGGTGTCGGTTACCTGCCCCCGCAGACGAGGGGGGCACCGCTGCAGCTGCAGCCCGTGCATGGCTGCCTCGGGGCCAGGGCTTCCCTGCGCGTTGGCACTGGCCGTGCAGCGGCTTTCCTAGGGAGGGAAGGCTGGGTGCATGTGGCAGAGCTGTCAGTGAGACACCCATCGAAGAGCTTCGGCATCCTTGCGAGCTCCTTGGTGAAACGGCTGTGTTCTGCCTGAACAGAGCTCAGCACTCGAGGTGTTCAGGTTGCTGAAGGGCTTTGAAATCCTCGCATCCTTACGGTGTCACTGTTTGGTTTCTTTGAAGACTTCATCAGAGAGTCTCACTTCAGAACTGGCGGCACAATAGTGTCCGTCGCAGTTAAATTGCATGCGAAGTGAAAGTCAGTGCTCCACTCGTTCTCTGCAGCATGACCGGGCCATGTATTTACTGAGCACATCGGACCTTGGGCTGTGCAGCCTCTTCAGCAAGCCAGGCTTTTGGCTTGCTTGTGTTCCATACATCGGTTTAAACGGAGCTATAATGGTTATTTTTAAGCTGTCTCTTAAATGTTTCTAAGGATGTCCTGTAATAT